>CM022769.1:1665000-1737500 GCA_012411365.1 Ameiurus melas | reverse complement strand
ACACTCGCTCAGTGACACACTCACTCAGTGACACACACTCTCGCACAGTGACACACTCGCTCAGTGACACACTCGCTCAGTGACACACACTCGCTCAGTGACACACACTCGCACAGTGACACACACTCGCTCAGTGACACACACTCGCTCAGTGACACACACTCGCACAGTGACACACTCGCTCAGTGACACACACTCGCACAGTGACACACACTCGCACAGCGACACACACTCGCACAGCGACACACACAGCGACACACACAGCGACACACACTCACTCAGTGACACACACTCGCTCAGTGACACACTCGCTCAGTGACACACACTCGCACAGCGACACACACTCGCTCAGTGACACACTCACTCAGTGACACACACTCGCACAGTGACACACTCGCTCAGTGACACACACTCGCACAGTGACACACTCGATCAGTGACACACACACCGCTCAGTGACACACTCACATGCACACATTCGCACAGTGACACACTCCGCTCAGTGACACACTCACCAGTGACACACATTCGCACAGTGACACACTCGCTCAGTGACACACTACTCAGTGACACACACTCGCTCATGAGACACACTCGCTCAGTGACACTCACTCAGTGACACACTCGCACAGCGGCACACACTGCGCACACACACACACTTCGCACAGCGACACACACTTTAGTGCGACACACAGCGACACACACTCACTCAGTGACACACACTTGCACAGTGACACACACTGGCACAGTGACACACTGGCCAGTGACACACACTCACTGCCAGTGACACACACTCGCTCAGTGACACACTCACTCAGTGACACACACCCACAGTGACACATTCGCTCAGTGCACACTCGCTCAGTGACACACACACACCCTCCGCAGTGACACACACTTCGGCTCAGTCACACACTCGCTCAGTGACACACACTCGCTCAGTGACACACTCACTCAGTGACACACACTCGCACAGCGGCACACACTCGCACAGCGACACACACACACTCGCACAGCGACACACACTCGCACAGCGACACACACAGCGACACACACTCACTCAGTGACACACACTCGCACAGTGACACACACTCGCACAGTGACACACACACTCGCTCAGTGACACACACTCGCACAGTAGCACACACACTCGCACAGTGACACACACTCGCTCAGTGACACACACTCGCTCAGTGACACACTCGCTCAGTGACACACACTCGCACAGTAGCACACACACTCACACAGTGACACACACTCGCTCAGTGACACACTCGCACAGTGACACACTCGCAGTGACACACTCGCTCAGTGACACACACTCGCACAGTAGCACACACACTCGCACAGTGACACACACTCGCTCAGTGACACACACTCGCTCAGTGACACACTCGCACAGTGACACACTCGCTCAGTGACACACACTCGCACAGTAGCACACACACTCTCACAGTGACACACACGCTCAGTGACACACTCGCACAGTGACACACTCGCACAGTAGCACACACTCGCACAGTAGCACACACACTCGCACAGCGACACACACTCGCACAGCGACACACTCGCACAGATCTCAGATTCATTTGGACATCTGTAAAGATCGTCCCCAGGAAATAAAGGGAGAGCATCATTTTCACCAACAGTCAAGCATTAGCCTGAACAATCCAATCACAGCACTGTTATGGTATGGGGCGGTTGTGGTGCAGTTGGTAGAGCGGGTTGTCCACTAATCGTAGGGTTGGTGGTTCGATTCCCGGCCCACATGACTCCACATGCCGAAGTGAGACAAGGCAAGACACTGAACCCCAGGTTGCTCCCGATGGCAAGTTAGCGCCTTGCATGGCAGCTCTGCTACCGTTGGTGTGTGTGTGTGTGAATGGGTGAATGAGACACAGTGTAAAGTGCTTTGGATAAAAGCGCTATATAAGTACACATTTACTATTTTTTACTAATAAACCGTTCGTTGCAGTGTGTCTTTATCATCAACGTAAACAAGAACACAACAAACAATAAACAACAAACTGTGTGCGAATCACACACAGACTAGACGCAGTTCACACGGGACAAAATTGTGACATCGACCACTAAGAAACACACACACGCATGCACACACACACGCACGCACACACACAAGCGCACACACACACATCCAGCAAACGTGAAACACACTCCCTCTTATTACCTCACATTTCACACAAACACACACACACACACACACTCTCTCACTCCCACCCACTTCATGCACACACACACACCGCAACACACACTCTCACACACACACACACACATGCACTCAAACACACACACACTCTCACACACTCACACACTCCACACACACACACACACACACACACTCACACACACAAAACACACACACACTCAAACACACACACACACACACTCAAAACACACACACACACTCAAAAACACACACACACACACACACACACACACACGCACTCAAACACACACACACTCACACACACACACACACACACAACTCAAACACACACACACACACACACACACACACACACACGCCTCAAACACACACTCACACACACTCACACACACACACTCAAACACACACTCAAACACACACACACACACACACACTCAAACACACACACACACACACTCAAACACACACACACACTCAAACACACACACACACACACACACACCGCACTCAAACACACACACACTCTACACACACACACACTCAAACACACACACACACTCAAACACACACACACACACACACACACACACACACACACACCGCACTACACACACACACACTCTCACACACACTCACACACACACACACAATAAAACACACACACACACACAAAACTCTCACACACACACTCACACATCTCACACACACACACACACACACACACACACACACACACACACACACACACACACTCAACACACACACTCAACACACACACACACACACACACTCACACACACTCACACACACTCACACACACTCACACACACTCAACACACACACACACACACACTCAAACACACACACACACACACACGCGCAACTCACACTCACACATACACACACACACTCACACACACACACTCACACATACACACACACACTCACACTCACACACACACACACACTCACACACAAACACACAACACACACACACACACACACACACACACACACACACACACACACACACAATAACCAATAATAGAGTTGTGTTGTAAATTCAGTAACTCTCTGTGTCTCTTCCTCTGTTTCCTCTCTCAGGTGCTCAGGCTGGTACTTCCTCCGGGTCCAGTAAGTGAAGCTGTTCTTTAGCTTAGACTGTTCTTCCCCAGCGTCACTCCTTTCATCTCGTTCTTCCCCTCACTACCTCACTTTCGCTTTTTATTTGTTGTGCAATGTTTTTGTTTTTTTTTCCCCCCTCTGTTCCCATTGCTTCATTTTTAATAGGCCATCTGTCTCATGTATTTCATCAGCAGCAGCTCAGGAGCATAGACTGCAGTTCAGAGAGCGTGAGCGAGAGAGAGAGAGAGAGAGAGAGAGAGAGAGGGAGAGAGAGAGAGAGAGAGAGACCGGGTTAAAAGACAGATAGTTGAGTTGTGTGGGAAGTCAGAGGCAGGAAGTGGAAGGAACAATGGGGTCGATCCCAGAGGGGTAGAACAGAAGAAAAGTGATTAGCGATTCTCTCCGAGGACACGCCCTCAACTCTGGAAACACACACACACACACACACAGCTGGGGTGGGTGTTCCTGTGGGATGTAATCAAGTTTGACATCATGACTTTACAGATCATTACGCTTTGATACCGATTCGCAGTTTTCAATAAGATTCTTTCCATAATTTCTCTCAACTGATGCAACTCCAGAAGAGCCTACCATGGCAAACACCGTGATGATGGTTACCATGACTACCACCTCCATTCCCACACCCACTGTACCTGTTATAAGCACAACGGCTGAGCTAAAGTAGTGTACTAGTGTAGATACACTCGATGAGTGAGATAAATCATCCTCATCCATTCTCTCCCAAAGGTCTAAAGCAGGGTTTCTCCGTCCCAATCCTCAGCCCCACTGCACTACACACTCTTTAGCTCTTCTTGCTCCCAGCACACCTGCTCCAGCTCAGCAGCTAATGATCACCAGCCCTGCGTGAGTGCCAGCAGGTGTGCAGAAAGCGCAGTGCACACGACTGCGGTCTAAACGTCTACGGTGTTGTCCTACACCAAACACACACCGTGTGCAGTGTGTAGCAGAGATCCCGGACGTACACGTGTGAAATACGTTGCGTTACGACTAATGAACTGAGCATAGTGTGTATATTAGTGTGGGAGAGACGTGCCTTCTAACAAAGTACTACTGTTCTTTTTGACTGGAACACAGATACAGATCATGCGACTCTGGACTTCACTGAAGGTGGGACGAGTTTGACCTTTAGAGGCTCCTCTAGTGTTGTAGCAAAGCTGTAGAAAAACTTGGCCTAATTATTCAGTCTGTACAGGATTTCACTGATTTGTTGTTGTCGTTGTTGTTCTGTTGATCGTCGCAGCCAAAAAAAAAAAAAGCTTGATTTCGCTGCCAGCGTTTTTCAAAAACTTGCGGAAAACTCCTCGAATTGGCGGAAAAACAAAAAATTGTTTCGCACGTGATTCTTTCACAGTGGTGATCGTTGGGAAATGAGAGCTTTTAGCTGTCCGACACGAATGTGCGCCGTGATGACGTCACACGACACGTCTCGGTCCAAATCTGCGTTCGTTTTTGAATTTTTGCTTGATTTTTGCGTTCATTTCTGCGATCGCAAGATCCGAGAAATCCTGGAGGGACTGGTCCATGTCGATATGATTGCATCGCATCCCTATTGGATCCGGTTCAATGGAGAAGTCTTTGAAGTGGACTGGGTTTGTGAAACCAGTTTGAGACGACGTGTGCGTTATCATGCTGGAAGTAGCCATTAATAGATGCGTAAATTGTAGCCATAAAGGGATGGCATTCGATCAATGCTCAGTTGGTATTAAATGGCCAAGAGATATGTTCCAAGAAAGCATTCCGCACACCATTACACCAACACCACCCGCCTGAAATGTTGACCCAAGGCACGGTGTCTTTCATGCTAATTCTGACCCTACCTTCTACGTGTAGCAGCAGAAATCTCAAAATCTTATTTTCCCCATTGGATCTGTCCAGTATCAGTGACCCTGTGATCACTCTAACCTCCTGTTCCCGGCTGACAGGAGTGGAACCTGACGCGACCTTCTACTGTTGTAGCCAGTCAACCTCAAGATTGGACCTGTTGTGTATTCTGAGATGCTTTTCTGCCCAACCCTGTCTGTAAAGAGTAGTTATATGAGTTCCTGTAGCCGTCCTGTCAGCTTGGACCACCAGTCTTGCCATTCTCCTGAGGTCATCATTTCGACCTGAACATTAACTGAAGCTCTTGACCTGTATCAACATGATTTTATGCATTGTCCGGCTGCCACATGGATAAATGTATGAACAGATGTTCCTAATAAAGTGGCTGGTGTGTGTATATTATGTAGTGTTATACGTTTTCTGTTTGGCCTAAATTCCCTACGCGAGGGTTCATGGATTCATGGATGGCTTCACGTTGAACTGAAAAGAACAGAGCAGAACATTACGAGTACCGTGTACGGTCCTGTGGAATCCGTTTGCAGAGCAAACATTTCTGTTTATTATCACCGAAGCGGAAAACCTGCTTACATAGTGGAAAACAAATCAAACCCCCTTACACCAGGGGAAGTGTTTCACAACCGCAAAGAGGTGGATACTCCAGTCGAGAGCGCCGACTTCAACGCAAAGCCGTCTTCGTTTCATAGCACTAAACGTATATGAATCCGGCCAATACACAAAATACACAGAGACTGTGACGCAGAAGGATTATGGCTGTTGTGTGTGTTCTGCGCTGCTGTGAAAAAGTATTTCTCGATCCACGTTCGATTCGTCGGTCCACAGAACAAAACAAAGTTTGAGGATCGTCAGGGTGTGTTTTGGCAAAATTCAGACGAGCCTAATGTCCTTCTGATGGTCGAGTCATGAACCTTTATTGATGCAAGAGAGGCCTGTAGGTCCTTTGATGTTGTCCTTGGCTCTTTCGTGACTTCCTGGATGAGTCGTCGCTGTGCTCTTGGAGGACTTTTGGAAGGTCGCCTATTTCTGGGAAGGTTCACTACTGTGCCGAGTTTTTCCGTTTGGACAGAATGTGCCTTTGAAATAGCTTTGTAACCCTTCCCAGACTGGTGTATTTCAGTCACCTTCTTCCTCATCATTTATGGAACTTTGGCATAGTGTGTTACACCGTAAGACCTTTTAACCACCTTCATACTGTTGAAAAGGTTCTATGTAAGTGCTGATGTGATTGAACAGGGTTTGCAGTAATCAGGCCTGGTTGCGTCTAGTCCAGATGAACCCCATTATCAATGCAGTTATTATATTATTATTATTATTATTATTATTATTATTATTATTATTATTATTCCTACTTTATAGTAGATATTTTTCTCTTGACCAGGAAGTACTGAAATTGAGCTAGCCAAAAAATAAAATAAAGGGCTGTCAATATGCAGGCATCACATACCTGCTAATAAGAGACTTCTGGCATTTGTGGACATATCAGACTTTGTGTGACGTGACCAGGAACTGCTTTAGCTGTCGACTGTCATTGGTGCTTTTGAGTGGCAATCAGCAAATCTAGATTCAAAGCATTCAAAGTGCAGGTGATCGTTATTGCCCCGTCCAACTTGGTTAAATATATTGACATAAATGGTAACTATGAAACACATACTTACCCTCAGTGTGGTGATAATGCAGGAACAGGAACTCGTCCAAGAACTGTGCAGTTTCCCCCCAGGAGAGTTCCAGTACTATTTAATTCCTGACAAATTCTAGTGTGTGCTTATAGAGCGTGTCTGAAACGTGTCTGACGTTCCCTACACTCTCGCCCTCCGTCTGACTGACTGATTTATTTATTTATTTATTTATTTATAGATAGCAGAATACACTTACTCCTTGTTGTATGAATCCCATTATCATGTGCATCAGTTCTGGTGCAAAGTTCTGGCATCAGAAAACTCCCGTTTCTTTTCTTAAGTTAAATAAGAAATGAAATACGACGGGGCATGCTGTTATAGGAAAATAATCGACAACAGGGCGGTGAGTTGTGATCTGATGCGACATTACCGATCCAGGGTTGATTACTGAACGGATACTAGTTTGTTTGTGGTAAGTAATACCTGATGCAGCTTTTGAGCCTAAAAGACTTTTAGGATTAACGCTGAACATCAGCGTATGTAGATAAACGTCCCGGCAAAGTCTCGACACGCTGCTGCACTTCAAGTGCATCTCACAGCGCTGGTTTATAACAACCTTCATGGTAATCGAATTGCTGCCTTCCAAGCCAATAACTCATAAGACTGCTTTAGTCAGCAAATCACCAAAGAAGCTGACTTCCGTTGCAGTCACATCCATAGGGTGATGCCAGTTGTCCTCTACAGAGAACTGTGGGTAGCCTCATGCAGAGAGGAATATCAGTGCACACTTGGGAAGCTAATTGGTTTAACTGTATCGGCATATTGAATGGAGCTGGGAGTGCTGGGAGTTCTTATTTAAGAAAGACACATATAAACAGTGCGTAATCACACAAGCCCGATGAAAAAACACTGAGGAATGAGTGGTTCATAGAGCCGAATGGATCAAACGTCATGTGTAAGGTGGACAGGCTAAAGAGGAAGGATGATGGAGGGAAATGAGGAAAATGAAAAATGGAGGAGGGGAGAAGTAAGATAGAGCTTCACAAATCCTGACAGGTAATACAAGTGTGTGTGTGTGTGTGTGTGTGTGTGTGTGTGTGTGTGTGTTAAAGGGAAGGAACAATGTAGATAACTACGTGTACGGATTGTGAGCTAAATGCAGTCTTAGGAAATGAAAGACTTCTTGATTCGTCCAGCTTTAATTTCTCTATAAATGTCAATAAATATTTCGGTCCTTTACCAATAATCTTCATGCTATCTGTATTTTAGCCAGTGGTTTTCAAAGTGGGGGGCCGCCAGGGGGCGCCTGGGGGGCCTCAACAATTTGGTGTGAAAAATAAATGAATACATGATTTAATAACATTAGGAATATTATATATATATATATATATATATATATAATATTCCTAATGTTATTAATAAAAAAAAAGGGGGATATGTTCAGAAGTCTATATTTTTAATGTGTTTTAAAGACATCTTTAAAGGGGGACCTCGGTCAAGTGTTAATGCCATTTGGGGGGTCCTGTCCTGGAAAAGTTTGGGAACCCCTGTTTTAGCCTATAGCAGTGACTGTGAGAGCGAAATAGCATTCATTAGACCCTGCTTTTGGAATCGAGCACAAACATGCACACGTGCTTAATCTGCTCTTCTGTATCACAGTCGCTGGACCCGAGTAATGACCAGCGTCCAGTGTGTAAGTACCATTCTGTTGGAACACCTTGCCTTGTTCTCATATTTATGTATTCTAATGCACAGAAAAAAAAGATCCACATTGAAAATATAATCCACGTGAATATTTGAAGAGCCAACGTCGCATAACATGAGTATAAGTATATGATGCACGTACTTCCTGAATGTTCTCAGCAAAACGACCCGTGAGGTGCTCTGACTATATACGCATTACATACTGTGAGTAATATCACAAGTTACTAGTTAATCCTTTCCAGTATTCCTATATGGCGTCTCGAGACTTGTGTTGGCTCTTTCTCTGACCGTGTAAAAGGAAAGACTCGTTATTTTGACTCATTATTTCACTATTTGACTGATTCAGATTTGAATGCGTTTAAATGCTGCATTTTTTCAAGCAATTCAAATTTGGATCTCGGTTTCGAGCGAATTTGGCAGCAGTGTCGCTCGGTTCAAGTTAGACAAGCCGTCAATCAGCGTAAGAAACTAAATCTGTAATCGTTTTCTAAGTAGACGAATGTTGGTCCTGTTGGCCGCCGGACAAAATATGAAGAACTGGTGACGTTCCAATTGAGTCTGGAATCAGGGCAGCCCTAATTTAGGATAAGCATGAAGGCCCATGAAGTAGTGAGGGAATAGTATCCTAGCAAACGCAGCCCACTGTGATAGATAATTCTGTATTTCACCAGGTTTGTGTGTTTACGGTGGAACAATCTCGAGTCTCAGGCTGCAGAGTTTGAACAGAAGGATATTATTCAGTTCTCAGATTGCACTGAAGAGTAAATTGAGTGTTTTTTTATTTTTTATATAACAAAAAAAAAAAATCCGATTTCTATTTAGCAAGAGCACGTTCTCCTCACACCTCCAGGGTCCGGGGTTCCCACCGTGGCCCTGTGTGGGCGGAGTTTACATGTTCTCCCCGTGCTGCGGGGGTTTACTCCGGGTACTCCGGTTTCCTCCCCCAGTCCAAACACATGCCTCATAGGCTGATTGTTGTGTCTAAAGTGTCCGTAGTGTATGAACGGGTGAGTGTGTATGTGTTTGTACCCTGTGATGGACTGGCACCCCGTCCAGGGTGTACCTCGCCTTGTGCCCCATGCTCCCTGGGATAGACTCCAGGTTCCCCCCGTGACCCTGAAAAGGAGTAAGCGGTATAGAAGATGGATGGATGGATGGATGGATGGATGGACCGTACACCCCCCTGCTTGTGATTCTGAGCTTTATAAATACAACGCCTTGACGGTGCCGAAGGTTTCTGGAAATGAAAACAGACAAACTTGAAGGATGATCAAAAGACCAAATGAACAGAAGCACCGAAAAGAGATGCTGAGAGAGCGATAAAAAGAGAAATAAAAATGTTTCGAAGGTTTCGCTGAGTCAGCGAGCGCTGTAGCTGAGAGGACAGAAATTCCTACGAAGTGTCACAGGAATAGGACTGAAAGAGTGCATTGTGGGAAATAAGTGTGTGCTCTGCAGTTGATTTAAAAAAAAAAATAATAATCAATTTTCAGGTGTCTTACCGATAAAAACCTATAAAAGCTTTATTAAAAAAGACTGGGGTTATTTTGGTCAATACTAACCATAGAAGAAGACTGAACATCTGAGATCAGATTTGATATCATGAAGGAGTGCTTCTTCTATTTTGAAGCAGAATTTCAAACAGAAATATATCTAAACAATTTTTTATCTACCGGTTGGTGAAAGCCGATCTTGCAAAAACTGATCCTAGATGCACTATTTTCTCCTTACCTTCACGTTTGTAATTAAGCGCCCCCCTTTTTAAAAAAAAACAAAACAACAACAACAACCAAATACCAGGAAAGAAAATGACTCTCTGAAAATGGTCTGAAAAGGTCATTTGGGAAAATGATTGGTTTACTTGTAGTAGGAATGGTGGACATGTTGTTCCTCTTGGTGTTTATGGAGTGAAAGTGTGCGTTGTGAAGAAATGAGTTTAGTAGTGAATAAGACCGAAGGTGAACGGTTTACTAGGTAGTTCGGTGGATAAAATGGAAAGAACGTGTTGATATATCAGTATTTGTTGTGGAAAAATGTTCGGTTTTGTGTCGTTAGGTTTTGTTTGGCGTTCCCTTGTTCTTTTTGTAGTGTTACGCATGTCTCGGCCGCCACAATTAACCACAAACACAACATCTACGCGTTAGAACATCATCGCAGTTTTCACTAGCTGTCGAGCAAACGGGGAAGCCGGCTAACGAAGTTTCCAAACTCGGCGAACTGTTTCCCCCCTTTTCACAACAGCTATATCGTGCGTATTAATCTCTCACATAGCAACAAGCAACTTGTAGTGGAACTACTTTTTTTTTTAAATGGTGGAAGAGATGATTTTTTTTTTTTTTTTTGGAAGAAATTTGACTTTTCAATATTATGAAAGCAACAGAGCACTTATCAAGAATAACACACTCCCTCTCCTACTGTATTCTACTGCTGAAGTAGTTGTAGTGTAGGTGTATTCGTTCTAGTGTGGTGCATAGGAAGTAAAAGCAACCGACCGCTTTGGTAGTGTGTATCAGAGAGCACAGCTTACGCAGATAATCCCAATGGTCTTAACAACGTGTTTGTGTCGGTTAGTGATGTATGAGACTATAAGAGAATAAGCGTACCATCATGACCGTTGTCATTATTATCGTCTCTGCGTTGCCTTCATGCCTCGCCGACATCGCCTTCAGAGGATTCTGGAGCGAACGAGGGGCCTTTTGGAAAATATGGCGAGAAAGGAATAAAGGAAGGCAGCAGCGTCAAAGTGAAAGAGAGCGACGGTAAGGCGAAAGGTATCTGTTTGCTATCTGGTTCAAAAACTAAACAGCAATACGGACCAAAAAAAAAACCCCCAAAAATTCAAGTTGCCATGACAATATTTACAGATGTTGGTGAGTATGTTTTCCCTCCTTTCCTTTTATTACCGCTGTGTTAGCTTACTGGGGTTTCGGAGCACGCTGGCGGTTTAACAGCACTTTAACCGTTCATTCTTCCGGTGTCATAATGTTTATCTCTTTAAAATACTGTGGCAATGTAGCCAGGACTGTCCCAAGTGGTGAGCAGGGCCCAAAGCGGTGTCTTAAAGCTACATTACCAACATGTTTGCGTCGATGCCGTGAGACTTCCTGTCTGTAAGAATCCAGCAGAGTGAGTACGTTAGTGCGCTCCATCACTGTGCCAGCCACATATCCGATTAAAATAACATAATATGGATGCTTATTTTTAATACAGGCTTAAATATCTGGTACCGCTCAGAGAAATCTTGCTTTTTTTGGTACCAAACTGTAAAAATAAATATATACATATATGTTACCTTTTTAATCTTTTACATGAAAGGCTCAGGAAAATGCAGGTATGACGATGGGCGTGAAGATTGAGGACCCCTGCCAGGACGTATATTTCCCCTATTATTTCTATAACGTTTAATGAGATGCAAATGTGTGTTGAAGCCAAACGTTAAAGACCATTATACTGTAATTAAATGAGAAAATCCAAATCAAATATACTTCACATAGAGTAGAGCAACCGAGTCAGGGGATGGCCGCTAATATCGCTGCTGTTTCTTTCTATCTATCAATCAATAAGACAACAATGCTAATCATTTCTTAATACCATAATAATCCCTCATCATTTCATCGTATGGAGTGACAGATTTGTTTTCCATAGAAAATCTACGACATACACACCTTCTTCTCTGCTTGATGCAACCTCTCCGAGTTGAAGCAAATGGAGTGCGTTAATCGTTGTAACATTAGTGCTTGATTACTAAAAAAAAAAAAAACAACACTTTTGTTCCAAAAAGCATTTTGCATCAAAAAGATCTTTCGCATTTACCAATTAGGAATTTCACCTCAACATCCAATGTTTGTTGAGATCATTTTAGCCGATGCATAATAAATAAAGGTTTGGGAGAACACCCCAGTCGCCCACCCACCAAAAGCCATTTCTTCTTTGTTTCTATTAACCATTTGAATCTTAAATCCACTCTGGTGGGGGCGTTGAAATGAATTGAGGCCAGTTCTACTAAAACATTATAACGTGAATTTTTGGAGACTGAAATCCAAATTCCCACCATCAGACCATAGAAGAAAAGAAGGAGAAGATTATATTGGTGAGACAGAAGACATGGAGGAAGAAGACGAGGTGGAGAGAGAGACGAGCGAGAGAAACCGGTCAGAAAGCGAGAAAAGCAGAAAACCTGAAAGTGAGGCGGAAAAAGGGCATGGAAGAGAAAGATCTTATGGAAAAGAGCATGGTGGAAGACGTCACTATGAAAATGAGGAAGAGAATGAACAAGAGAGAGAGCAAGAGAACAAAGGGTTTGCTGGAGAAGAACGTGGGAGAGGACATCACTCTGAACGTGAGGAAGAAAGACAGAGCCAATCCGAGAAAGAGCATGGGACAAGACATCATTCTGAGGGAAAGGGCAAAAGAGAGCGATCTTCTGAAAAAGAACATGAGAAAAGAGATTATTCTGAAAGTGAGAAAGAAACAGAGAGGCTTAGAGTAGAGGAAGAAAGAGAAAAACCTTATGAGAAAGAAAACGGGACAAGGCATTACTTTGAAACGGAGCAGGAAAGCGAGAAACCCTCTAGAGAGGAGCATGGGAGAAGTCATCACTCTGAACGAGAGAAAGAAATCAAGAGACCCTCTGAAAAAGAGCGTGGGAGTGGACATCACTCTCACCAAAATAACGAGAACATGAAGGGACCCTTCAAAAAAGTACACAGGTGGGGACATCACTCTGGAGAAGAAGCAATGATAGAATGGTCAAATGAAAAAGAGCACGGCGGAAGACATCATGGAGGAGGTGAAGAAGAAAGAGAGAGACCGTCTGAAAAAGAACATTATCACTCTGAGACAGAGGAGGAGAGGAACAGAACTTCTGAAAAAGAACATGGCAGAAGAGATCACGCTGAAAGGGAGGCGGAAAGACAGAGGTCAAGTGAAAAAGAACATATTAGGAAACATTACTCTAAAGGAGATGAAAAAGAAAGACTGAAACCCTCTGAGGTAGAGCAAATTAGGGAGAGCGCAACTGAAAACATGCATGGGAGAACACGTCACTCTGAAAGAGAGGATGAGATGAAGAGGCCCTCTGAAAATGATCGTTCGAGTGAACATCACTCTGAAGAAGGGAGAGAAAGAGAAAGGTCTTTTGAAAAGCAGCATGGGAGAAGACATCACTCTGAAGAAGAGGAAGAAAGAGAGAGACCCTCTGAAAAAGAGCATGGGAGAAGACATCACTCTGAAGAAGAGGAAGAAAGAGAGAGACCCTCTGGAAAAGAGCATGGGAGAAGACATCACTCTGAAGAAGAGGAAGAAAGAGAGAGACCCTCTGAAAAAGAGCATGGGAGAAGACATCACTCTGAAGAAGAGGAAGAAAGAGAGAGACCCTCTGGAAAAGAACACTGGGGAAGACATCACACTGAAGGAGAAGACCAGACAAGTAGGTACTCTGAAAAAGAGCATGGGAGAAGACATCACTCTAAAGAAGAGGATGAAAGAGAGAGACCCTCTGAAAAAGAGCATGGGAAAAGACATCACTCTGAAGGAGAAGACATGACATGGAGGTCCTCTGAAAAAGACCATGAGGCAAGACATCAGTCTGAAGGAGGGGAACAAGAGATATCCTCTGAAAAAGAGCACAGCAGTAGATATCCTTCAGAGCACTGGGGAAGACATTACTCTGAAGAAGAGAAAGAAAAAGATATAACATCTGAAAAAGGCCATGGGGGAAGACATCACTCTGTGGGTGAAGAAACGAGGGAGATGTACACTAAAAGAGATCATGGGAAACATCACTCTGAAGAAGAAGGAGAAGGAGGAGGTGAAAGCCTGTTTAAAAAAGAGCATGGGGGAGGACAACATTCTAAAGTAGAAAGAAAAACACAAAGACTTTCTGAAAAAGACCATGGAGGAAGCCATCACTCTGAAGGAGAGGCAGAACGAGAGAGACCCTCTGAACAACAGCATGAGAGAAGACATCACTCTGAAGGGGAAGACATGACACAGAGATTCTCTGAAAAAGAGCATGGGGCAAGACATCACTCTGTACAAGAGAAAGACAGAGAGATACCTTCTGAAAAAGAACACAGGAGAAGACATCCATCTGAGCACTGGGGAGGACATTACTCTGAAGGAGAGACCGACAGAGAGAGACACTCTGATAAAGAGCACTGGAGTAGACATCACTCTGAAGAAGATGAGAATCACTCTGAGAAGGACCATGGTGGAAGACATCACTCTGAGGGTGAAGAAACGATGAACATGTACACGGAAAGAGAAGGTGGGAGACATCTCTCTGAAGAAGATGATGAGAGCCTGTTTGAAAAGGAGCATGGGGGAGGACATCACTCTGAAGAAGAGAGAAAAAGAGACAGACTTTCTGAAAAACACCATAGGGGAAGCCATTACTCTAAAAGTCAAGACGAGACAGGGAGGTTCTCTGAAAAAGACCATGGAGGAAGACATCTCTCTGAAGAAGAAGGTGAGAGCCTGTTTGAAAAAGAGTATGGGGGAAGACATCACTCTGAAGGAGAGGTAAAAAGAGAGAGACCTCCTGAAAAAGAGAACTGGATAGAACATCACTCTGAAGAAGAGAACGAAAGAGAGACAGCCTCTGAAAATGGCCATGAGAGGAGACATCACTCTGAGGGTGAAGGAGTGAGGGAGATGTACACTAAAAGAGAACATGGGAGAAATCACTCTGCAGAAGAAGAAGAAGATGAGAGCCTGTTTGAAGAAGAGTATGGAGGAAGACATCACTCTGAAGACGAGAGACAAAGAGGCAGACACTCTGATAAAGACAATGGGGGAAGACGTCACTCTAAAGCAGAAGAAGAAAGCAAGATAAGACATCACTCTGAAGGTGAAGAAGTGGGGAACATGTACACTAACAGAGAACACTGGAGACATCACTCTGAGGAAGAAGGAGAGAGTCTGTTTGAAAAAGAACATGGGCGAAGACATCACTTTGGAAGTCAAGACAAGACAGCGAGGTCCTCTGAAAAAGACCATGGGAGAACACATCACGCTGAAGAAGATGAAGGAGAGAGCCTGTTTGAAGAAGAACATGGAGGAAGTTATCACTCTAAAAGGGAGGAAGAGAGGAAGAGACCATCTGAAAAAGAGCGAGATAGTGCGATCAAAAGGGACAACAAAGATCATGAGAACAAGAAAGGTAATATAGGGAGAAGTAGAGATAGTGTATCCTTCATTTATTATTACGAGAGAGACTAGAGTTTAGTGTGTGTGTGTGTGTGTGTGTGTGTGTGTGTGTATGTATGTGTGTGTATGTGTGTGTGTGTGTGTGTGTGTGTGCATCAGTGTGAATTAAAATAATTTTTATCTCTAAAGCTCTACTGAAGCTTCTGCTGTCTGGAGGAACTCAGCCTAAGTGGCTAAAGGGCGTGATATATGGTGACTTTAAAGGTGAGACAGGTCGGTTGAATGGATGGATGGATGGATGGATGGATGGATGGATGGTTGGATGGATGGTTGGTTGGGTGGATAAATGGATGAATGGTTGGATGGATGGTTAGTTGGATGGTTGGATGGATGGTTGGATGTATGGATGGATGGTTAGATGGTTGGATGTATGGTTAGATGGATGGATGTATGGATGGATGGATTGATTGTTGGATGGATGGTTAGATGGATGGTTAGATGGATTGTTGGATGGTTGGATGGATGGATGTATGGATGGATGGATTGATTGTTGGATGGATGGATGGTTAGATGGATGGTTAGATGGATGGTTGGATGGATGGTTAGATGGATTGTTGGATGAATGGTTAGATGGATTGTTGGATGGATGGATGGTTGGATGGATGGTTAGATGGATGGATGGATGGATGGATGGATGGTTGGATGTATGGATGGTTAGATGGATGGATGTATGAATGGATGGATTGTTGGATGGATGGTTAGATGGTTGAATGGTTAGATGGATGGATGGATGGATGGATGGTTGGATGTCTGGATGGATGGATGGTTGGATGGATGGTTAGATGGATGGATGCATGGATGGATAGTTGGATGGTTGGATGGATGTATGGTTGGATGGTTGGATGGTTGGATGGATGGCTGGACGGATGAAGGATAAAGAAAGCTGATTAGATGGATAGATAAACAGAACCTAGAAATAGAATCCTATACATTACTAAATTGAATATTCGGGAGGAAAAATACCCCACACACGGTATTAACATAATCCACTGTTATAGATTGCACCAACAGGTCCTGAGTGTAAGCTATAAGCGGTTATGTATTTAAGAGCATTGCATCTTGGGTAACACTGAATCTGTTACAGTAGCAGGGGGACTGTTATTGTATAGAGGTAAGACACTGCGATATTATTTGTAGGGAAAACACAGTGGACGTTACACAACGTACATCCGTGCTAATAAATGTTAGAAACCCACAATAACAAAATAACACGTATTTATGTTTTCATTTTTATTTAGCTAATATCCTTTCATACTGATGCTGCATTTATTGCATAAAGCACTTTGGTCACATCCCTCATAGTGAATGTTATGTAACAGTATTATATTAAAAGCTCATTATATGAAATATAAAACATCCATTTGGAACCCCATGCCTTGTGCCTCAAGTTCCCTGGGAGAGGCTCCAGGCTCCCCCCGTGACCCTGTGTAAGATAAACGATATGGAAAATGGATGGATGGATGGATAAAACATCCAGGACTTGTAGACGGAGTCCTTTTTAACATCAATCAGCATTTTCCAGCATTTGAATGCAACATTGAGAAGCTAGATGGACCCAGACTAAGTGTTCCTTATTAAACAGTTTGCTTGTTTTAAACTAACATATTTTTCTGATTAAATAGGCCTGTTCTACATGTTCATGGATCCCTTGGGCCTCCACATGAACCCGTGCCCAGAACAATTTACCCATAAAAACCAATATACTCTGCCTAATTTATATAATGTAACTGCATATTTTGGACGTTAGCATCCTTTAAATATAATGTTCTTCACTAGATTAAACTATGAAACTTAAACATACAAAAGTACTGTTCACTACTCAATGTACTCAAACTTTATGTCATGTGAAGATGAATAAAACTCCTTATATGTGTGCTTTTGAGGTCGAGTATGTCCAGAAGAATAATCCAAAGAATAATCCAACAGATTCTGTATTATTGTTTATTATTATTGATCGCATCTCAAAACCGTTGGGACTTTGTTTATGATAGTACCCAAAGTAATAAGTTTGCCCAATATAGAAGGGACACACAGACCAGGGACTCAATGGAGAGCATGGTGGAGGAGCCCACGCTGCGAAGGCTCTCTCTCGTTTCTTGCTAAAGATCTCTAACAGGTCTGAGCACACCCAAAGATTTTAACCACCTCTTTAGTGGCAGGGTTCTCTAGAGCAATAGAGCCAGACTTAATCCAGAGGCACTGTTCCTTGGTACTCAGGCGACCAGGCTGCAATCTCTCTACAGATCCAGCAAACTTGTGGGACAGGTTCCTCCTAATGTTTAGAGGTTCCACCTACAGGCGTTCCTTGCTGAAGGGGTCCCCGACTATATGCAACTGGCCTAAAGTTCTCTCTAACCTGACCTATTTAGCAATTAAGACTGCATTAGATATAACCTCTTTGTGCAATCAGACCCTGCTGGTTAGTAGCTGGTTAGCCTGTACACTATTCTTAGTGTTTCTCCCGTTACTCTCACACACACCTACACGTAATGATAAGGTTTAGGGTTATAAAGGGACCTTTATTGATACATTACAGCACAGTGAAATTCTTTTCTTCACACACCCCAGCATGTTAGGAGGTTGGGGTCAGAGCGCAGGGTCAACCATGATACAGCGCCCCCTGGAGCAGAGAGGGTTAAGGGCCTTGCTCAAGGGCCTAACAGTAGCAGCTTGGCAGTGCTGGGGCTGGGGCTTGAACCCCCGACCTTCTGATCAGTCACCCAGAGCCTTAACCGCCAAGTCACCACTGCCCCAAAGTACACATTCTACACACATTTAACATCTGCTTCACTTCACTGGACCTGCCAGTACAGCTGACATTAGAGATTCACTCTGATCAGCAGATTCAAATCTGTGAATCAGGAATCGATTTTCTTTTTTTATTCCCCCCCCATCAAACCGAATAAGAGAGTGGAACAAGAGAAGATGACGAGACAGGAGAAATCCAGACCTAAGCTTTTAACTAAAAGCTTGAAATCGCTTTCATCATATACGCCAAAACCTGCATCACCCACGCACGTTGAACGAGTAACGGCTCTCCGCAGATTAAAGAAATATTGCGTTGAAAAATCCACTTCCTTCTCCGTGTTAGCCTTGCACATCTTTTTTTTTTTCATCCATTTCCACCCCCCTCCTACCCCTCCCGCCTCTCAATTCGTCCCGCTCCTACTTTATACTTGACACTCTTTCAGCTCCACATGTATTCTCTTCCTCTCTTCTTCTCAGACTGCGAGTGTCACGGCCACTCCAACCGCTGCAGTTACATCGACTACCTGAACATCGTCACGTGCGTGAGCTGTAAGCACAACACGCGTGGCCAAAACTGCCAGCACTGCCGCATGGGCTACTACAGGAATTCCTCCGTCGAACTGGATGACGAGAGCGTGTGTGTGGGTGCGTACAGCATGCTTTATGTTTACAACGCAGCAAGTGGTTACACTGATGAGAATTCATAACGTAGGGTTTTTCTTTGAATGAAATGCAGCATAAAGATAGAAGTATGAAGAATCGGATTGATACCCTAAATATCAAATTCAGTTGTACCCACCCCCGGTGTAGAGTGGTAGTACCAGACCGGGATCCAGTTTACAAATATGGGCTTTCTTCAACCAAAATAAGGTGCATTGTGGGGACCTTAATTCCCCCATTAAGAGGGAATCCCAGCTCCCCCCAATTAAGCACCCCCACACACACACACACACACACAGAAAAAAGAAAGAAAGGCATAGTAATGCAGGAAGAGAATATCAGATATTAGTGATAAATACCCAGACATATCGGTGTAGCATTTCACAGACGAGCCCATTCACTGAAAAGCCACATGGCATAACCAGATAATGATAGTGCCCCTTCATTGTAGATGAGTCTGGCATTCGTTATCATCCTGGAAATCGAATGAATCAAGTTTCAATTAAGACCACCGAATAAACAGCATGTAAAATGGAGGGGGGGGGGGGGGATTATTTTGTGAAATGGGCAGCATGAGCGGTTCGGATGTCAGAATTCCACAGAGAAAACAACGAACAAAAATCTACCAAACGCTTTATTGAGCTTTCACAGCAGGGAAAGTGCAGCAAAACCTGCAGAGCACAGGACCTAGCCCAGAGCTTATTGTTTTTTGCAGTAAAGATAGTTTTCCCCATCACACACACACACACACACACACACACACACACACACTCACACTCACACTCACACATGGAGTATTAGAGCAGTGTTTCCTAATCAGGGTGCCGTGTAAAAATCTTTGAAACACTTCTAAAATGCTCAAATATGTAAATAACATTGAATATATATGATAAATATATATATATAATCTTTAGAAAGGTCTCAAGTTATCATGACTTAACATGTGAAGTGGGGGGGGTGGGGGGGGGGGGTCATAACTTTTTAAGTCCATATGGCTGATTTTATCATTATTAAATGTAGCTCAAATTGGAACTATTGGTGTTTATAAGAAGACCGGAAGTGGAAAAAGAGAAGACAGAGCGAGACTATTACTTTTTAAACCTAGCTACGGAGAACAGGAAAGGAATGAAAGTTCTCCCCGTGCCTCAGGGGTTTCCTCCGGTTTCCTCCCCGAGTCCAGAGACATTCGTTATAGGCTGATTGGCATTTCGAAGTTGTCCGTAACGTACGAACGATCGAGTGTGTGATCGAGCCCTGTGATGGGTTCTCACACCGTCCAGGGTGTACTGATGTTGGATTACATCTTGTTACAACCACTTTGTTTTGTTTTGTTTGTTTGTTTGTTTGTTTTGGAAGACAATCGGCCAATTGGATTTTGTTCTGTTGATTTTGGTCTCTGTCTGTAGAGTGCGTCTGTAACCAGATGGGTTCGCTACATGACCGCTGTAATAGCACTGGATTCTGCCAGTGTAAAGAAGGCACGATGGGAACCAAGTGTGATGAATGTTTGCCCGGTTACTACTGGAAGCAGGGCTGCCAACGTGAGTGTTACACACACACACACACACACACACACACACACACACTATTAATGCGGCTAATTAATGCTATGGCATACCCCCAGTAACCAAATGGAAACCTTTAGGATCTTTTCTTTTTATTTATTTATTTTTTTTTAAATAGAAGCTGCATTTAAGTTCTTATTTAGCAAAAAAAAAAAAAACAACCTTTAATGGATATCTAACTGGAATATGGATATCAATTATGTTTCTTTTTTTTACCTTATTATAAAATGGCCTTTCATATGTATTAAACAAATAAAATACAGATTCAGAAGCACTATGTTGTGCAATAATATTTTATTTTATATAATATTTGAATATAATAAAAGGCAAAATAAAAGTTTTATGCCTTTTATTCTGTGCCAACATTTTACCATGGCTGCATTATGGTAAACCAGGGGTTCCCAAACGTTTTTCCAGGACAGGGCCCCCCAAATGGCATGAACATTTGACCGAGGCCCCCCTTTTGCAAGATGTCTTTAAAACACATTAAAAATACAGATTTCTGAATATATCCCCCTTTTATTTATTTATTTTTATTTTAAATAATTACATCGTTACATTACATTAGGAATTGATAGTGCGTGTGTGTGTGTGTGTGTGTGTGTGTGTGTGTGTGTGTGTGGTTGTCTGAGAGTGAGAATATATTTTTCACACCAAATTGTTGAGGCCCCTCGGGCGCCCCCTGGTGGCCCCCACTTTGAAAACCACTGCCTTAAACTACACATAATCCCCTATAGTATAGGGGGCCGCCAGGGGGCGCCCAGGGGGCCCTCACCAATTTGGTGTGAAAAATAAGTGAGTGTTTAAATGTTGCATGGCCTGTATGATAGAGGGCCTATACTATACAGGCCATGCAACATTTAAACGCTCACTCCTCCCCCTAAATAACAGCAAAAGTTATTAGATGTACTGTAGTGCAGAAGCAGTTTATGTAATGGAGATTTATGAATTCACAGAGGCTTGTGTTTATAGGTTAATGATCAAGCTTGTACCCAACTCCCTAGCTGCTTCTGTGAGATCAAATGGGTTTTGAGCTAGAACTGCTTACTGCTGGCAAAAGAAGAGAATACGCGGATTCCTGTGTGTATTCATTTGTGAAATACAACGCAACAGGTTTATATTCGATTCGGTATGCGAGAGTGGTGCTTTTTCAGCGACTTACTGTTTATATTGAGAAGAATTTACTATTCGATCTCGTCAACTCGATTTAGCAGTTCATTATGATAATTAACCTTCCCTGACCTCCCTGGCTTTGTCCAGAGGACATTGGAAAGCAATAGGGAATGTTTCTGGCCCATTTTGGACATGGACAGAGTCGTCTTTCTCTGCTCTGATGGAGTGAGAACATTCAAACCAGAACAGAAACGTTAACGTGTTTTAAGCGCTCGTATATTGACGAAAAAGGAACTCACTAATCATGAACAGTGTGCCTGGAGATCAAGCTTCTTAAGGATTAGGAGTCCAGCTTTAATCTGTCAGAGCGAACGGATTATTTGGACCAGGTGTAACGGACGTCCAGGAACACGGCTGGGGTCGGTGACTCGGTCATGCTGGGGTTGGTCATACTTACGCAAGGCACTGTACATCGTTAGCAAGTTAGCTAGCACGTTACATACACTGGCGTTTAGGTCACTTTTTGTTTGCTAGGTCAGCGCTGGTGATCCGCTCATGTGCTGATGATACCCGAATCCGCAGCCTACGTAAACATCTTCGAACAACTGTAGGACAACTAAACGTTAAGCCGTGACTAACAACAATCTTCTGTCTCCTTAGCAAACGTGTGTGACGAGGAGCTGCTGATGTGCCAGAACGGCGGCACATGCCACCAGAACCAGCGCTGCATCTGCCCACATGAATTTAAAGGTGTCCTATGCCAGCACTCACGCTGCGAAGACGGGAAGAAGTGCAACCACGGGGACCACAATGGGGCCTCTGTGCCTGCTCTGAGCCTGGCACTGCTGGTGCTGTGCCCGCTCCTCACCCTCCTGCTGGGTTCTGCAGTCCGGCGTCCTGAAACAGTGCCCGTCTTTCTCCCACCGTCACACACATCGACACACACCTGTGATGGCGCACTGGCCATTACTCTGCTGCGCACCCTCAAGGAACCTCGGACTTCCTGGACATACAAATAGGAAAGATAAATGACTCTAGATGAGAGATTTGTAATATATATATTTTTTTTCCTTCTTTTTTTTTTTTTATATACAAAAGAAAAACCATAGCCCCCAAAAAAGAAATAATATATACATGTATCAAATATTTATATATACACATATACTATACGAGTATCAATAACAGATATGAAGAGTTTAGGCACTATCACTGATTAACGATTTAGGGAAAAACATTTACGGTACCAGAGAGAGAAGTACTCGACGAGAAGAGGCGGGGATTTCAATACGAGCACGGGACACTCTCTCGTTGTTTTTTTTGGGAGTGGGGGGGGGGGGCACAAAATATCACTAATATAGTATTTTGAAGCTCAGAAATATTAACGGTTTATGCAGTATTCTGAGTAGGAGTGACGCCACCGTTAGAGGAACACTGTATTCAAAAAGGTGGGTGGGGGTGGGGGGGATGATGACGCTTACATATCACATTCAAATATTTTTGGTACAGAATATTTTTGTTTGCATTTAAACCTATACATAAAGGAGAGAATTTATTACACCTGACCTGGCCTGTAGTCTAGATATAATGCGATTATTATTATTATTTTTAATCAGATTGAGCGTGTATTACAGTATAAATGCTGATATATTCCAAACGTTTATTCTGTATAATAGAAAAGCAGGTTCACGAGCACAGCTTATAGCTAACTCTACAGAAAAAAAAAACACACCTGTGTATGAATCATTCAAATTAAATGTGAGCGCTGAATAACTCGGAGATTTCAGGAAATCTCGATGCGGCAGCTTTGTGATGTCACTTGTAAGCACACGGAGACGTTGGTCTAGTCTGATCAAACCAGCTGTAATTCAGTTTACTCCATTTGGCTTGTTCTAGATGTTTTACAGAAACATTTCGCAGGCGATGTGAATATAAATATAACTGGACTACCCGTAATTGACATTAATTCGTTTAGCGGAACGCTTTTATCCAAAAGCGACTTATGAAGCGATGAGGAAATAGAAGCGAAGCGATAGATCAAGCGGAGAACAATACAAGTCGTGCAACTGTTCATGAACTTTAATGGAGTTCTAGAGAAGCAAAGGTTTGTTTTTTTTAAAGGATAAAGTTGGGGTTGGTATTTTATGGACTGGTTTGGTGTTGATGGAAGGGGCGGGTCTTTAGCTGTTTTTTTTTGAAGATGGTGAGAGATTCTGCGGTCCGGATCGAGGTTGGAAGTTCATTCCAGCACTGAGAGACAGGTAGTGTGAAGGTTCTGGAAAGGGATCTTGAGCCACACTGAGTAGGTACTGCTAAGCGTCGATCGATCGCAGATCGCGTGAGGGAACGTAAACCTTCAGGAGAGAGTTGAGGTAGGAGGGTGCTGATCCAGACGAGGTCTTGTAGGTGAGCATCAAGGCCTTGAATTTGATGCGGGCGGATACAGGAAGCCAGTGGAGGGACATGAAGAGAGGTGTGACATGGACCCTTTTGGGCTGGTTGAAGACGAGACGTACTTCTGCATTCTGGATCGTCTGAAGGGGTTTGACAGAGCTGGCCGGGAGACCCGAGAGGAGAGTAGCGCATTGCAGTAGTCCAGTTTTGAGATAACAAGAGTCTGGACTAGCATCTGTGTAGCCTGTTCGGTGAGATAGGGTCTGAGTTTCTTCATGTTGTACAGAACGAACCTACAGGACCGTGCAGTTGTTGATATGTGGTCCGTAAAGGTCAAGCCGTCATCAAGAATCACCCCAAGACTCAGTTTAATCGAGTCGAACTGCCGGGAACTGCAGCAAAGCAGTGGGATATCGGTTAACATAAACATATGATTGGACAGAACAGATCGTAAACTCGTTTATATGAAGATCCGTTTGTGGCATGAACTGAGTTACAGCTGGTCCGATCTGGAGTTTATTGCTTTGGCTCTGCTGCACACTTGTAGATCAGAATGCGCACTTATTCGGGAATCACTCACGGTAACGCGGTATTCGTGAAATCCAGAAAACGGACGCACGCTCCTCCGGAGTTTATTGCCGCGGCGCAATTCGCCGACGATCCCTCCTAAACAGTATCCGAAATTAGACGTAGCGGTAGTCCCAAATCGTAGTACATTGAAATGAGTATCCCAAAGGTACACGGATGGTCTACTGTTTCCGGGAGACTTTCGAAGCGGGGATCCGTGGAGGCTAAAAGTCTCCTCCTGATTGGCCGATACCGCGACTGTGCGGGTTAAACAGCACTTTAACGAGATTATAAAAGGGCGACGTGTGTGTAAGGATGCATTTCAGAGAGGTGTAAATGAAATTTGGAACAAATATATAATAAATGAAGGGAATGGTGAATGAAATTCCATCCATCCATCCATCAGTTTTCTGTACCGTTCATCCTACACAGGGTCGCGGGGAGCGTGGAGCCTATCCCAGGGGACTCGGGGCCCAAGGTTGGGGACACCCTGGACAGGGTGACCATCCATCACAGGGCACAATCACACACCTATTCACTCACACACCATGGATAAATCAATAAATCCAACTACAATCGAAATCTGAACTTGACGTCCCTTTTCCGGATCAAATCAGAACACCGGCTAAGAACCGACGTTTCTCTTGTGTAGTCGTAACATTATGTATAGTCCCCTTGTTCTAAGGGTCAGAAATGACCCTCCTTCACTAAACCCCTGAAATAAAGCAGATAATTGAATTTTTAAGTCTTTTTATTTATTTATTTTTTCTTCAAAAAAGCCATCCACACAAAAAGGGGCACGTTTTCCTGTAACTAAAAACCAGACCAGACACAGTGAAGAAAATAAAACGTTAGATGGTTCGATAGAACCGATGTGGGAAATTATTATCCAGTGAATGGCAGTATAACTTCAAGAGTTGAACACTTTGCACTGTACTGGAGGTGCTACAGGATGTGATGGGATTAGGACACGACCTTGTGATCAGTACAGGTTTAAATAAGGAATAAAGGGGGGCGTGGGTTGCAATTATATCTATCCAAATACACAATAGACAGAAATGTACCTAGCTGTTCGTGGTTTGAAACGATGGACACACTATAAACCAGAGAGATGCAATAATTATTAAAGGATGAATGGAACTGTTTCAGAGAGACTTTCATTCCGAGAGATTTTGACACTGTTGTAAACTTTACAGTAAACATGACTGTTATTTGGACAAGATCTTGGCTGTGCGTTTTATTCGTGTGAAAGATCATTAGATCACATCCGGTGCTGTGAAAACACGGATTTCTTCCGTTTCAAGCTACTTTAACGTTTCTGTTCTGTAGGGCAGGCTTTGGATTTTCTCACTCCATCAGAGCCGAGAAGAAGAGTCCAAGTGTCCAGTGCCGCGTCCGCGTCCGGCGTGACGCAAAGGGCGAAGCGGGAACTCGGAATTCTGTCACTTCCGACCCGCACGCCTTCGCATTATAAAGAAGGAAAGAAAACACGGACTAAAACTAAATCTAAGATCAAACAAAGGCAACCCGAATAAACACAAAATACAGTTTTTGAACGATAATGTTATTAACTGAAGCAGAAAAAAAAAAAGTCCAAATCACAGGAGTAAGTCCTAGTCCTTGAAGTGAGTGAAAGACTGATCTCCGGATATCAGAAGTGTTTGGTTGCAGTTATTGCTGCTAAAAGTGGCACCACCAGGTTTCAAGTTTATGGGGCAATTTGTTTTTCCACATGGGTTAAAGGTGTTGGATAACTTATGGTTTGAGTCAAATAAATAAATAAATAAATAAAAACTGTATTGTGTGTTTACTCGGGTTGTCTGTTTTATGTTGTATTTTGTTTGAAGATCTAAAACTATTTAATATGAGAGATACACAAAAACTAAAGAAATTTTCCCAGCACTATAGATCATGTAACATCGCCGCTTGTTTCTTTTCCTGGGAAGAAATGGGGGTTATAGGACAATAAACACATTACGAGTTTCCTCATAGTCTTATTGGCAATATTGACAGTATGATTCCTATATATGTGTATGTATTCAACACCTGTAGACATTTATTGTTGTGATAATAATAATAATAACTTCTGTCACAATCTAAGATCGCCGTAACAGCTCACCCTATTTGACGTACAAATAATGTGAAACAGCGCACTCTGGTGGTTTATTACAGCATTACACATTAATACCTGCACTTCTCTGGCCACTTACATAATATAGTTAAAGCTGGTTTATTTAATGTTTAATTTCATTAAGCCTCCAGATCTACTGGAGCGAGAGAACGATCCTGGCTGCTTTCTGAACTGCACGCCGCCGTCGTTACCTTGCCACGCGGTTCAGGGTGCGAGCATGCCGTTCCTGATATTTACTCCAAAAGGAACAAAGTAGAAGAAAATGTTGGAGGGGGGAAACCCCAAAAAAGGTTCCATAGAAAAATTGTATTACAAAGACACACATTCTTAAAAATATTTACAAACAAAATTGCAAAACAAAAAACAGTCATCTCAGAACTTCAAAGAAATGATAACGTGCCTGATTTACAATTTGAGACACAGTTGAGTATTTTGTTCTCAACTGTAAACCTTAAGAATAGAAAATAAATGATTTCCTCCCAAATCTCCTACAGTATAGAGTTCTCTCAACTGGCATTACATTGCTCTGGAAACATAAAAAAAAATAAATTTGAAATAAAAAGAAGCAATAGTCTGCTCCCGTTTGCCCGCTTTGGAACCAAAAATGACCAATAAAAAAATTTACAAATTAGATTCCATCCACATAAAAATAAAAATAAAACTTTTACAATAAAATTTGCAAAACAATAATATACATTTAGCAATAGAAAGGGGGGAGGGTTAGTTACAATTGCATAGATGCTAAATATTGCATGGGGGGGACAAAAAAACAACACACAAATCTATTATTTATGAATTATGAACACTTGAAGACAAATGGCTAAAATAAAACTGATTAGCAATTAACTTTGGTATAATGCTAATGTGGTTTTTAATCAAAATGTCTGTTACAAGTTACTATTATTTTACACAAAATACTTCAGCTAGCAATCTTCTAGGATCAGCCAAATTCTTCTTGCCTGTTTATTTATTTATTTTTGTATATAAACATAGGAAGCACATTTAGTCAGAGCTACCATGACATGTCAGTCATTTGGGGGGATGGGGGGGATGGGGGGAGGGGAGATGTACAGTCCTGAAAAAGAAAAGAAAAAAAAAATGCAAATATTACTTCCTGTGTGCCCTAAACAAACCTGATGAAGAATTGTGACAGTCGTGACGTCGTTCTGGAGGTGCATAAAATGAACGTGTGGAGCTTTGGTGGAACCGAGGATCTGAAGGACGCCGACTGGGTGGCCTTGGGCGAGTGAAGCTTTGGTTCCCACCGTCCTGCTCTCTGCTGGAACGATAAGCCTCTGCTAGACGCGGGTCTGAAGGTCTCATGTGCATTCGGAGGTCTCCAGAAGAGGCAGGAATGTTCGGGGGGTACGACTGATTATGTGAGAATGGAATCGGTTTCAGCACCTTCCTCGTGACCTTGTGAAAGTTGGACTCGTGAGCCTCGATTACGGTGCCACGTTCCTTTGCGTCCTCGATCAGCGCGCCCCATTCGCTCTGCTGCCATGGGAAAGTTGGAAAAGGTGGAGGGGGGGGGATTAGTGCTGTGTAGGCTGCACCGTTAAACATGTGCAACACTACACCCATGAAGCGAATATTTTCTTTACTGGTTTGATTAATGGTCACATTTTTGTTCGCAAACTGCACCACGACGTGTCTACAGTTGACCCATTGACCGTATGTCCGCACTAGCAAGCAAAGGGACAGGAGACCAATCATTTTCTGTGCACGAGCAAAACGGTGGCACGTGAGAAAGCAACACGCAACATTTGAATTTCTCGGTCAATTGCCTCATGGATTTTTTATATAGTTTACATTCCCTCTTCCCTCTTTACCTTGAGAGTGCAGAGATGGCCCAGGATAAACAAGCTGAATTTGGCTCTAGTTATGGTCACGTTCATCCTCTGGCGATTAGCAACAAACCTGACGACAAAAAGACACACCATTAGATCTTAAACCGTGCGTATACCTTCATCAGGCATATAATAAACGACGCGCACACAAACTTTCTTACCCGATAGAACCGTTCTCGTTGCTGGCTCTTACACAAGACACAATGATGCAGTCCATTTCACGGCCCTGGAACCCATCCACAGTGTCCACCTCCACCCTGACCACACACACGATTTAGAGGAGATACTGTAAGGTGCACTTTGATTTTGCAAAAACCTCACACTGGCTCTTATTTCGTAGAACATCGTTGACATTAAAATGAGGATAGCATTTTGGGTGGGGGGGTGTGTGTGTGTGTGGGGGGGGTGTTTGTATCGGGGGGGTATTTCCTACTGCCTTCTTATAAACGAAAGAAAAACCGTTTTGTTATTTTCTCTTGCTTAATATCCGAGCCTTTTGCCTTACTGTATGCATTTTTTATATTCCTTGTCCGTGTCGTTCTTAAGGGCCTGCAGGAGGCGCTGTTTCTGGGCGTTATATGGAGTGATGATGCCAATGCGAATCTGTTGCTTTTCCTTGCGCGTGGCATGCTTTTCTCCAAGCAGCTTCAGAAGCAGCAGCACCAGGTTGACCTCCTTCAGGTTACTAAAGGAACTGACGGAAAAAGAGACCGTAAGAACAGAAAGTATTACCGGTGTAATACTAAATATTGCCTGGCGGAGCCTATTATTTGGGGCGTGTTTGGGGGACACATTTGATGAAGCCAGCTGACCTGATGAGGATAAAAGTTGTTAATGAACCACGCACATTTGAGTAAAGCCCAAATTACACCAGAAGCCCCCGATCCCTCCTGCATGAGAAGAAAAACTGGCCACTTGAATTGCTTTTTGTTGGGCGCCACTGGATCTCGACACGCTCCAGTTCTCATTTTTAAACTATAGAACGATGCACAACAATATCCAACGCATTTCTGAGCATTTAATTATTACTTTATTTTTATTTTTTTTATTTGAATTCTAAAATAAATAAATCAAACATTTTTAAAACCACGACGACAGATATCACTAGCTAAAGGTCTGTTGATCATGTTATTATGCACATTTTAATTATGTTTATTTATTTGCCAGATGTGACCAGGCAGAGCCCTTTTCTCTCCCCGTGTCCATCTTCCCTCAACTTACTCTCCCTCTTTTCTCTCTTTTCCATCGATCACATCAAACACTCTGTAGGGTTCAAACGGCCAGGAGGATGAGAGCAGCTTCCGAGCAGTCTCGCTATGAAAAAAAAAAGGAAGAAAAACACCGGTCAAAATTAAATAAAATAAAATAAGATAAAATAAAATAAATAAAAACAAATATCCAAAATGCCTGATGGTAAAATTTATCGACTCACTGGAAGAATTTTTAATTTTTTTTTAATTAAATTTTTTTTTTTTTTAAGGCAACACTAACATTTCGTTACAATAAACTATATAAACTAAAACGGTTTACATTGTATTTATACAGACTTAAAACACTGAAACTATTAGGGTTAATCATGTAAAAACACTTTTAAATAAAACAAAAACACATGATGAGAATTCTGCTACTGCAAATTATTTCCAAACTCATAAATCGCACATAAAAATGCAGTCACGGTCTTGCTCATTCTAACCAACGCAGTAAAGAACGTTAGTTAAGTGAGTCATAATGTGAAATTACGACCACCAATACCAATGTGAAATAATTTCATACACAGGCATGAAACAGACCAGTTTGAATTCGAGACTTCCACATGAACCCCTTCAACCGAAATGATAGGCTTTATAGGCCAACATCAAGTGAAAAGGGGTCAAGAGCATTACTTAAAAAGCATGCTACTTTCCAGTATGAGAAACACTATTTTTATATTGGAATTATTTAAATTGTAGTTCATGTTACAAATTTGAAAGAAACAATGAACGACAAGTTAAATACAACCACAATGATCCACATGTTCATCCTTATATTCTGGAGATACAAGTGGGGGAGGAGGAGTACGTTAAGGCAGGCATTAAGGAAGCCAATCTATTCGTTTGTGCCAAAAGTTGTGTGTGGGAGAGGGAAAGATCTCATACCCGTCACTTTTCAAGTCGTTGTTGTAGATGTACTTGGATGGGAACTCGCATATAACCGGGTGCATGCGGTACTGGAAACTGAGGAAGATGCTGGGGTACAGACGCGTCTTACAAAGCCGAGCCATCAGCGACTGGTCATAGCCCAGCTGTTTGGCGGTCTGAGATCATAAAACACACAAAAAAAACAAAAACAATGATTATTTCATAAGTGAAGGAAGATAATCCCTCAGCGTTGCTCGGTGCCGTTTACATAAAGACAGGTTTGGATCACAAAGGCTAATGAAGGGCCGAATTTAGCCCATTACCCAAAGACAATTAAAATTCAACCTAGAAGCAAATACTCACATCCGTAAACCCAATTGGAGATAGAAAAAAAAAAAAAAGACGACCAGCCGTGAGTGAGGAAAAGCAAGGGTCCAGTTTTTATTTCGGTCCACAACACGAGATCCACACCAATGGGAATTCCCAGAAGTGATCTGATTTAAGTATTTATAGCTTATGTACAGAGAAAATAACCAATAAATTTCAGAAGGCCTCTCAAACAGTTACCATTAGGCTAAAAAAACTAAAAACAATCCTCTCACGATAACCATGAGGTTACAAAAAAGGCTTATCAAGATTACCATGAGGGAAAAAAAACCTTCTCAAAAATTTACCATAAGGATTGAAAGAGAGAGAGAAAAGAAGAGAGAGAGAGAGAAAAGAAAACAATTTGAAGCAACGACCTTGGTCTCACAGGTGCGGTGTGACGCAGCTTTTCGTATAAATAGCTCCTCACGGTTCTCTCCCAAACATTCAAGGCCCATGTCTACAGCAAGCCCGACCCATCCCCGCGAGACAAGAATCCTTCATCCTCCGCATTACGAGTAAGTTTCTTTTACCTTTTTTTCTGTATCTTCTGGTTTATAATTTACTTTCATATCCGTTTTTATATTTCTATTTTACATATGGCCACGCTACTTGCAAGTGGTTTACTGTACTCCCTACTTCATAATATTATTCAATTATCCTCATAATATCTTAATACTTGATTTTATTTATTCTTATAAAGTTGTAATGTTACGCGTGTGCGCTCGGGCCTTCGGGAGGGGGTGTTAGAGAGAGAGGGAGAGACAGAGAGAGTGTGTGTGTGCCATGTCTGCACGCCTGACCCTGAATGCGCAAGAGTGTGTGTGTTATCTATGTGTGTGCGCCTCCCTAACTCTCCAGATTCTCTGTGACTATTAAACCATAGTGTGTCAATCCCGAAATGTGAATCCTGTTCATCAATATCCACCTAATACCTCCTCGATGTGTCTAGGTGCCCATTTATCGGAAGGGCTGGATTGGGACTCGAGCACCTGCCAACAAATCGTGCATCTCACTGCTGATTTTCAATAAAATGACCTATTACTCATACTAGGTCTCCCTCGTGTTTGTTTTATGTATATTTTTTAACCACAACAGTAATTAGGCAAATATTAAATATTTAACCAAATATACATTCATTATACTGCAACCAACAAAATTCAAGAGGAAAAAAAAAAAAAAAATCGAATTGTTTTTTTTGGTCGTCCGTGCAAAACGCTCCATTCCTGCAGCTCCATTAAAAATCTGCCGTAGGTCTCTCGCCAGCCGCACTTATAAAGTTTTCTTCTTGTCCGTTGATCAATCTGGAGACACAACTTGTTCTTGGTAATGTCCCTGCTGTGCCCCATTTTCTCCTGTTGTTTTTGATGACCTTCACGGTGTTCCATGGTACATGCTAATGGTTCAGAAATTCTTTCGTACCCCTATCCTGATCGAATACGTTTAAGTTTAGCGTATCTTTTCGTTTAGCTTTATAATACATAGCAACCGCTTATACTCAATCTTACAAACTGCTTTTGCACACTTATGCAACCAGATTCGTCCCCCCCCCGCCCTTTTTTTTTCCTTCCTAAAATGTTCAAGTTGTTATTCCCACTTGAATTTTGTTGGGTCACAGTAAAGGGTCACTGAATTTTTTTTGTTGTTGATTGAGTGATGGACAAAAACAGTTCTTATTCTAGTCTGCAAAAATACCTGAAAAGGGGGGGGGGGGGGGGGGGGGGCCCCCCCCCGAGGGGGGGCGCAGAGGGGGGACACCGTGAGTACATTTTCACACCATTAACACATGCATATTGTAAAACAACAGTTATAAAAACACCGTCACATGATATTTAAAATGATCTTAAAATCAAGCAAACGGACCTCATCAACAATAACACAGTTGAACGGTTCGTGTCCAAGGTGGCGGAAGGCAAACTCGAGGAGGGAGCTGCCACTTGTGCTCAGCGTGCAGCAGATCACATGAGCGTCGTGCAAGAGACGCGATTGCACCAATTGTCTTTTACTACGAAACTTAAAAAAAAAAAAAAAAAAAAAAAAAAAAAAAGAGGGAAACGAATATGAAGTGAGGATTAAAAAGATACAAGAGGCATATTGTGAAAGAGATCGTTTTATTTATTTCTTTATTTAAAAAAAAAAAAAAAAAGAAAAGATGTATACCTCCTTCAGCTGTTTGCCGAGTCTCTCCCTATCTTGTAAGCACTTTAGCTTTCTGGCATTCAGCTGTTCAAACTGCAGAAAGGACAGAAGACCATGATGGAATGAAATCAGTGAATAAATATCAAACAGAATGGGATTTTTGAATCCTGCGGAATGTCACAACCTGCTGTGGCTGGGAACGTCGTGGTCTCTGGTTCGATACGGAGCTCGGGTCACGGTCAGCGCACGCGATTAACTTGCGTACAACTTTAAATCTGCCTTTACTCATAGCCTACAGACTATCCGATCGATCAGTCCCCATGTCCGCAAGGTGCATTTCTAAATCTATGGTTTAGTGAGAGCATTGAGGATTTTATCCGCTAGCGACAGTAGACACCCGAACACGACACTTTTCTGGGATCCAGCATCCTCTACATCCACCAGTTTTAGATGTGTCTATTATTATATATGTTCAGGAGCACTAGGTGTATAGTAGTGCCTCACCGTGGCCGATCTTTTGCCCGTCTCGGCGCACTGCTGAGACAGCTTTTCAATTTGCTTGTCCAGTTCCTCCTTCTTCCTCTGGATATCCGAATCACAGATTTGTTGTGCTTTTTCTGCACAAAGAAATGCACAAAAGAATCCGATGTTACTGAAGGGCGAAGAACAGCGTCTAGGGGTCTTCACGATACGAGAATAGGATTATTCTATTGTAGCTTCAGTGTAACCCCACCCCCCTCCCACCCACCCTTAAACTGTACATGCAGGTCTTATACTCACCCAATCTTTTCCTGACCTGGTTGTCAAGGCTGAAGGGTGTCAGGTACTCGGAGATGGTTCGCTCGCTCCCTAGTCGCACCAGGTTGATGTCACCACAGTTCCCTGTATGTTTGCATCAGCCAAACCAAAGTAAAAAAGAGTTCCACCAGATTTACAAACGTTTCAGAAACACGGATTTTCTTCATACTCGCATGACTGTGTTGATAAATAACCACCATGCGTGTGCATGGCGCAGTGGATTTGTATTTGGTAACGCCCACAAAACTCCGTACCAGGCAAAAAGGTCACAGCTGAAACGGACTTTGCATCTATGCCAATAAAATATATACACCGATCAGCCAGAACATTAAAAAACATCTGATTAATATCGTGTAGGACCCCATTGTGCCACCAAAACACGACCCATCGAGGCATGGACTCCACATGACCTCTGAGGGTGTGCAGTGGTCTGTGACACCAAGACGTTAGCAGCAGATCCTTTCATGCCTGTAAGGTGCAAGGTGGAGCCTCCATGGATCCATGGTTTGTCCGGAACATCCCACAGAATTTGGAGGCCGAACGAATCAACACCTTGAACTCTTGTCATGTTCCTCATACCGTTCCTGAACACTTTTTGCAGCGTGTCAGGGTGCATTATCCTGCTGAAAGAGACCACTGCCATTACTGAATACTGTTGCCATGAAGGAGTGTACTTGGTCTGCAACAATGTTTAGGTCGGTGGTACATGACAAAGTAACATGCACTTTTGTTGGTACTAACCCCCGTGTCTTGTTGGCACACCCCACAAAACCTGCGATTTTGGACATGCTCGGACCATCAAAAATTCACCCTTGTCAAAGTCATGCAGATCCTTATGCTTGCCCATCTTTTCTGCTTACAACACAACTGCGAGAGCGGACTGTTCGATAGCTGCCCAATATCCCACCCCTAGACTGGTGCAACTTCAATAAGATAATCAATATAATTCATGTCCCCAGTCAGTGCTTTTAATGTTACGGATGATCGGTGTAGATGTTAAACAACATCGCAGCCTAAATACGGAGCCAAAAATTTGAGAAAAAGGTGAATGCGAGTTAAGTGAGATGAAATGTAAATGGTTTGACAGCGTCTATTGTACCCAGGTGATCGTGGACAGGACGTACGTCACATATAGGCACTGCTTTGAAAAAAAAAGAAATAAAACGGTAGCAAAAGTGTCTTGACCAGAAATGACTTTTGGACAGAAATCCGTCAAGGCCTCCGCCACGCGACATGTTTATACGGTCATAATCAACTTCACGAATACCGGAACGCACGTGGCGGTGTGTATACGTTACGAGTACCTTGCGGAGCATGTTTGTCCAAGCACTTCTCTTTGAAGGGAATAATGATTTTCTTCATCAAGTTGTCGATGGCAGCGTTCGACGGAGCGCAGAGCAGAATTCTTGTTCTGCGAGACTTAGCATAGCGATTCCCTGCAGGACTCTCGCCATCCTAAAGAGTTCACAGCATAGTCAATAGTGCACATATAAAGAAGTGGAAAAAAAGAAAAGAAAAGAAAAGAAAAGAAAAAATGTCACGCAACTAAAAAGGACGTACAGAGAGAAGACGGTGCAACATGCCAACTATGATTTTGCTCTTGCCGGTCCCTGGTGGTCCGTGTATTAGCAAAACCTTTGGGGTATTCTGCTTCCTTTTCACCATCGCAACACCACAGCTGATTGCATTGGCCTGGTCCCGATTATATTCCTACAGGGGGGAAAAAACAAAAACAAACAAGTGTTTAAAATGAAATTCTTCGATATTTTCCACCTTTTACTGTACACTGCGGAGTCGTCCTCGTCACACATTCTCTACAGAACGGAGATCAAGGTAAACTACGCAGCATCACACCGGACAGTACAAGAGACAAAGTGCATGACAAAACCCCATACCCCAAAAAAAATAAATAAAAAAATGACCAGAGGCGAACTAGGATGCTTTTTCAGTTAAGTAAATAAATAAATAAATGAACATACAAACAACCAACCAACCTAACAAGCTGTGTTCTACCCTAGTGACCCAAACGACCTACTCACAGGCATATCTAGGTTCGTCAGGTCATCCTTGCAGGGTGTGGAGTATTTGATATCTGGCTTGAGAACCGGAAGCTCCATCTTGCTCTTTTGTAGCAAACACAACGCTCTGAATTCCCGCACCGCACTGATCAGGGAGCCGATCACTTCACAGCGTACGGGTTGGGTGTTCACAGAGGACACGTTACCACGCGTCTGGATGGTAAGGTACAACGTGGAGACCGGACCTATATTTGAAGGCCGCAAATTTTTTTAAAAAATAAATAAAAATCAATCAATCATTCACACATAGATCAGCAGAATTATTTAGCCAAGCACACTACAGACCATTGACCCGGGCCATCGTTAAAATTTCACAACTGTATTCAAAAGACATTTTTGAAACCACATCCAATATACATCTGGTTTAGAAATATTCGTGGAACGCAAATAGTCGCTCTATGCTCGGAGCAATATTTCCAGCATGACTAAGAAAAATACTCGTACATGATCGCCCTAGTGTGAAATAAGGAAATCTTCTGACAGGAAAAAAAAATGAAAACCAACAACACACACACCTCCATTACTCAACACGGACTTCACCACACAGCCAAAGTGGATATTCAGCTCAGGAAAACCTGGCTCATCGTTAGCATATGCACCAGCGTTCTCCGGCAGCCAGAGGAGCACAAGGTCATCTTCTCTAGGATACAACTGCTTCTTCACCTGCTCAGCATTAAGGTTTACTGCACAACATGACAAAAAAAAACATTTCAACCTGCACAACTACCGCTCACTGAATGTTTTGTGTTAATCCCACCCCCCACCACCATTCTGTTTAAATTCTAAAGACTGTTGGAAAGCAGTTTCTGAAACACTCAAACGAACCCATCAAACACCAACAACCATGCCAGCCAGTCAGTCATGCCCATCCCCCCATTCAGATGTTTAATCTAAACATTAATTGAATCTCTTCACAGAGCTTCACATCAGACATGTTCAAAAATATCATAAGCAATAAGAAGACCTTGCTGCCAAAGTCTTCACAATTAAGTGACTGTACCTATGAAACTGGCGCTGGCAAGGCGATCGTGGTATTCAATCGCCTGGACCTTGAGTTCAACTCTGATTTTCCGACCATTAAGCCATTCACGGACCATCTACAGGAGAAGAGAAAGAAAGTGGACCATGAAAGATACAGTGAGGAACCATGAGCTAAAACGGAGTAAATTAAAAATTGTTCTAAAACATCCAACACAATAGATGCAGACAAATTCTGCTCGGGGAGTCCAGAGTTCATAATGCAGTGTGAAAGTGCATAGCGCAAATCATATTGTGACTAGTACAGGTTTATGGCAGTGCATCATGAAAACAAAACAAACAAAAAAAAAAAACAACTCACCTCCTCAAATGTATTAATGAGCAGAAGTGGGTACAAGATGTTGAAGTACTCCTGGTAGCTAGAGAAATTGGTTGGTACTTCCTTAAGGGGAAATGGACACAAGTCTTTGGGTGTCCCAAACATTCTGTAGTTGTCGAACATGTGGTACTCCCACTTTAAAATCGCCCGTTTCAGGTAGGGTGGATCGTACATGGGAGAATCATCAGGTCTTCGATTTTGAGCCACCGTTGGCGTTTGTATCGATACAGGCGCTTCAGGCCTGGGATAGGTCTTATAGGACGGTACGTGGGAGGCAGACGTTACACTAGAAAGTGAGGACTTTAAATCAGGTTTTAGAGAGCTCAGGGAGGGTCTCGGTGGTAGAGGCTGGCGAAATTCAGGCTGAGGTGTGGATTTTGGAGGTGGGGGTGGTCGTGCAACCTTAGCCTTAGCAACATTAGCAGCAGATGGAGGGTTGGCTACTTTTCCCATCTCTTTGACCAAAGTGGCACTGCGGGAATTTGAGGAGTAAATTTTTGTTGTAGAAGGCTTGGTCTTTTTCTGACACTCCGTGGGCATGCTAGGTTTTAAGAACAAATGTTCATTTGAAGAGGTCTCAGTGGAAGCATCAGGAAGGGATTTCTGAGGCGGGTTGCCAGATAATGGTTTAAGTGGCACACTCGTTTCTCCTTTAGAAATATCCGGTCGGTTGCCAAAGTGACTGACCGTGTACAAGTTCTCACCATACTCTACCTCCATTTGCTCCACCTGAGAGCATAACTCCATGTCCGTAGGCTCATTTTGTGTAAGGCTTGTCCATTCATCATCATCATCATCATCATCATCATCATTACAGTTTCCATCCTTGGGTTCTTCACCTTCTGGCATGGAACCACAGGCACCTTTATTGTTTTGATGGGAACTGAACTCTTTACTTGTAATGTTCTCAGACCACTCATTTATTGCTTTTTGATATCAACTACCCCAAATTGCAGGTTTTGATTTTTGTAGGGTCTCAGGTACCAATCGAGACCAATGAACGCTGTGAAAGATCAAAAGCTTTCCTTTCCTTCTTTTTCAACCCCAGAAGCTCTGCAGGAGATTCTGGTTCAACACTCTTATCACCCTTTTTTTGTAAAAAAAAAGGGGGGGGTTTTTTTTCCTCCCCCACAAAGAAAAAAAAAAGGCCTTCCCCCCCCAACCCCATTATGGTTTTTTTTTTTTTTTTTTTTTTTTTTTTTTTTTTTTTTTTTTTTTTTTTTTTTTTTTTTTTTTTTTTTTTTTTTTTTTTTTTTTTTTTTTTTTTTTTTTTTTTTTTTTTTTTTTTTGTTTGTTTTTTTTTTTTTTTTTTTTTTCCTTTTTTTCCCGAGGCCAGATTTTTCAGGGGGACTTTTGAAATGTATGGACTGAATGATAGGTTTTTCATTGGAACTTGGTTTGGATGGCACTTGGATGTTTGATGTGGTTGGTTCATGTGGCTGCTGCTGTTTACAGATTTGTGCCTCTACTTGCAGACAGGCTCTCTCGACGTCTTCGTCCGAGACCAGCTGAGTCTCCATGGGTTCCACAGCATCATGACTAATGCAGGCTCTGGAATCAAGTTTTTGCTTTTTGGTCACAACTGGGATGTCAATGTCTGGCTCATTCCAGGCAGATGCCACGTCCTCTTCGGTTTCATACTCAAATAATTGTGATTCGCTCAAATCATCATAACAACGGCCTGGGCTCGTACGCAAGTCAAAAGAGGGATCACGTGTTACCCTGTTTTCGAATAGCTTTTTGTCGTTTGAAGAAACATCTGAAGTGGTGATTACGCCGGCCTCATCGACCTTTTCTGCACTGCTAGACAACGGTATTGAAACCGGTCTGGACTCTGTTGAATTCTCTTTACGGGACTCGACAGGTCTCTTCAGACGACGCAGTCGGACATCTAAGGGCTCGTCGTCGTCGTCATCATCCAATGTCCTTTTAGAGGACTTGATAAATCTGGCAGAGCCCGAGATGTTGGACTGTGAGGTGGAAGGTTGAAGGCTTACACCCGATGCATGTCCAAACTCTTTCAAGTCACCGTATTTACCTTGTTCATCCTCAGTTTCAAATCTTTTCTTAGCAATGTCTCCTATCTTTCCAGATTCGATTTCCTGTACTTTCCCCAAGTCAATTTTTTTGATATAATTAACCTCAGGAGGAGATCCAAATTCTGAACATTGTATTGGCTTGCAAGGTTCTTTCTTTATCTTAATCATTTCTTCTTGGCCATCATCGAAACTTTGACATTTCCCATGATCCCACTGTGGTTCGGTCTTAATAAAATCAATTGTACCTATAGGACCACTTGGACCAACCTCTACATCTCTGGTTTGTACTTGCTGCGGAGGCGGGGTCAATGTGGGATTTGGGTAGGAAACGATATTTTCTGAAGGTGGCGTTGGTGGAGCACTTGGAAGAACATCGTTTAGAACCGCAGACCTTTCCGATATTGCTTTTACAAGCTTGATTAAACATTTCTTAAGATTCTCATATTCCGATTTGGGAAGATTCCACCCTCTAGCCGAGACACTGCGCATCTGTTTGTTAACCAGGTCCAGAAAGTGTGCAGTCTCTGTAGCTGTTGGTCCCCCTTCCTTCAACAGGGAGCGAATCAACTTCATGCAATCTTGACTAACGGCACCAACACCGACTGCTGGCATCCGAGGCCCTCTACCGAAATGTGAAGATGTTGCATAGAGCCCTCTACCGTCTTGTATTCTGGTATGAAATATGTCACCAGAAAGGGTAGCACACTGCATTACCAAATCCACCCATATATGGGTAAAGTAGGACAGCGTCTCCATGCAGCCTTTACTTAGGTGCAGCTGAATTATATCAACGAGAATGCGGATAAAGAACTCCGTGACTTTGTCGCAGGTGTGTGTCCGTCCAGACAGCACGTCCTTGTCGGCGTTGTTATCCAGATAGTGGATAACTTCCCCAATGCAGATGCTATTAAGCACGTTCAACTCCATGATCGAGCGAACAAACGGAATAAACCAGAGAAAGGTGCTCCCATATACACGCATGCCTTGGCCCATTTCAGACTGCAAGACATTAACGAGGCAGCTTATTTCTTCAAAAACTGCATTGCCACTGGTGTCACTATTGCCAGAGGAGTAGTTTGATGACTACAGGTCACAGCACACATGGAACAGAAAGAGGAGCGGGGGTTGTTAGAAAAAGAAAAAAAGGGTACACAAATATTTCTAGGCATCAGTCAAAACTGTGGTGATGATTTTTTGCAATTTAAAATGCGGTATGCAGTTAGGAAGAGATCATTGCCTTACTCGACTTGTTCGCTCCGTAGCATAACAGTCGTACACAATTTGACTGCAGGATAACAGATCATCGTGATTCTCGGTCTCCTCTTTCACTCTTGTCCTGATTACAATTTAGAGTTAAAAAAATAAATAAACTGTATTATTTCGTCACCAACTAAACTAGACGCATACACGGGTAATCCGACATGTGGAGTAATGTACATGGTAAAATTACTCATACATAAAGCAAATTCAATAGCTATCCGAGCCTACATCTACTGAAGTTCAAGTGTATTGCGATATTACTTTATTACAGCAGAGTTACAGAGCCAGACTGCTGCACCGTACCCTGCAGTGTTCTGTCGGATGTTTTTAATCTCAGCTATGTAGCTGTCTGCTTTAGTGATGGCCTGGAAAGCATCTAGTGGTTCGATTTGACCCCAGATCTTTGAGCCCAGTCGGTCTAGAACGACCAAGAAACAGTGCAAAGCAGGCCAGAAGGGATCTGATCCCGGGTCATCTGAAAACAAAAACGCAACGTTAAACATTTTTTCCCGACATTTTCTAATGCTAGCCAATTGTTAAATATTGTTGTGAAGTTATGTGAACAGCTGTGCTTCCTTTACAAAAAAAAAAAACAAACGAACGCAAAGGCAACGCAACTATTGACTAATAACCTCTCCGAAATGGTGTTCTGGGCCTTAAATGAATGATATTTAGACCTATAGTGAGCCTTAAGGCTATAAGGGTAGAACATTCCTCAAGAATAAAAGACCTCGGACAACATACTGGAATCTCATTGCTTTATGTCAGCAGAGAAGACCCATGTTAGTCAGTCAGTCAAACCTTGATGTGCATGGTGGAACCTAATGGTTCCGAGCACTGCCATGATTTAGGTTTCATTAAAATAAAGAGTGCTTTAAAAAATAAATAAATAAATAAATAAAAAACAGTAGACAGACTAGTACTAGAATTGATTTTTACAAACAACTCTAAAAACACACAAACAGGAAATTGCGGGATTGTGTTTTACCTTTATTGCAGTCATTCATGGTATTAATAATGCATTGGGGAATGCTGGTCTGCCCTTCTGGCCCCATTAACAAAGAGTCCATGGCCTGCGAATCCAGCTGCATCAGCAACATACAGATACCTGAAAAATATATGAAGGTTTTACTCCTGGAGAATCCTCTCTGCAGTTAGTACCTTCAGAAAATTCTTCAAGGACACAAGAGGTTTGCATAATACTGCTGGATTTAGGATTTGCGGATCTAAGGGTTAGAAGGGCCGTCTTGTTGTGAGGCAAGTCAACAACGCTACACGCCACAAATATGCATTCTTACAGAAGAAGGAATCTGCCCGAAGAATCACCATATTGTAGATTATCCACCACAAAAAAAAAGAAAGAAAGAAAAAGCAGCACAAAAAGCATACCTAGCCAATAATTCTTCTTGTTTTTGGATTCATAGAGATGTGGAGGTAGCATCTGAAGCTTGCCAGAGCAGTAGGAGTCATCCACATTTGGAAAGTCCACAGTGATGCCCAAGTCAATAATATAGAACATGCACAAGAAGACCTCCTGAAGATCATAATAGTTATCTCGGTCCACCCTGCCCAACGACCTGGCGGTGGCTATAGCCCAGTGACGCACCTAAGACAGGACAAGGACGAAAATGAAATGAGTTAATACATTTTAAGTAGATTAGATATACTCTACCATACGGCCAAAAGTACCTTCTCCGGTTTTCTGGCTGTTTTGCAGGTTTATGATCGCACATCTAACTTTCCTAGTCGTATCAGAAAATATTACAATATTTCATGCTAACGTGCTCAAAGGACTACATGGATCGAAAACGAACCGGGACTGAAATGAATAATCTACGAGACAGACGTTCGTACTTCAAAATCAGTGTTGAATCAAAGCTATTAGAAAATCAATTACCTTGTAAGAAATGAACAGTTTTCTGACCCGGTAGCACTGAGAAACTATTGAACGTTTTTAATACGCGTCTTGTGTGTCGAGTCTCCATCCTGCTTTCGGTTCCCGTCGAAGTGGATCTTAAAAAGGAGTCGGTTCACTTATTTTGTGTTGACCAAGGAGCAATGGAAGAAGGTGGGCTGGTCTGACCTGATCACGTTTTCTTTTATCTCATGTGGATGGACGGGTGTGTGTGCACGCATCGCTTAACAAGGGGATGACATGGAACCAGAATGCACTATGGGAAGAAGGCAAGCTGGTGGAGGATGTGTGATGCTCTGGGGAATGTTCTGCTTGGAAACCTTAGGTCCTGGCATTCATGTGGAGGTTACTTTGACACGTACCACCTACCTAAGCATTGCTGCAGACCAAGTACACGGTTTCATGGCAACGCTATTCAATAATGGCAGTCGTCTCTTTCAGCAGGATAATTTGCGAAGTAGCATTCATCCGTGCTACAGGGTCAAAAACTTTTGAACTTCCTCTCAGCTAATTGATTCAAATAGCATCGCCGTATTTTTTTTTTCTATTAAACGGTACAGCCTGCTTCTAATATAAAAGAATTTAGAACTAATCAATAATGAATTTGTTGCCAAGTTGGGAAATATTAATCAAATTAAATCGATTCGCTGTTACAAGCACAATATTCAAAACTTAATAAAAACTCAACACAAATGCCTTCGCTCATGTAGGATAGGCTTCTTACATTTTCTTATGGAAAATGTCAGGAAAGGTACATGGATAAAAGTGGAGATAAAAAAAAAAAAAATCCAATTCCAACCAAGTTAATAGAATAGAGATAAACCAAAAAGTCCCAAAACTATACATGGACATACCTTTTCGTTCGGGTGCACCATGAGCAGGTAAATTCCCGGATACTGGTCATGCACTGGTAGGGGGTTTTGCATATCCTCCATTTTGCATAACACATTCACCACCATTTCACCTGAGAGAATCAATAATAATTCCTTAAAAAGAGAGTAAACAGGGCTCATAAATAGTTTGGAAATAACCAACAACCTAGGACAACAAAATAACCAAACAAGGCAAACTTCTCCGATGGAAAAACAATACTGAACATCCTCAAGTTTCAGTATTTTACATCAATAATGAAAAACCTAGAAGAGATTAGCCAACAGTAGGTTATTTTAGTAGTGTTAACAGTTTCAGCCTACAACGTTAATCTATATGTATGATCTCTGAAGGTTTTAAAAACTAGTTTTAGACCAACCCAACATCGAGTATCAATATAGTGCAGGCCCGTCACGGCGAGTTTTACTGGAGAATATATTGGCCTAATATATTGACATAATTGAGAAACAAGTCATTTAAAGACCGTTTTATGCCAAAGATAATGATAATACGATGGCATGGTTTTAATACGATGGCAGGGTGCCAGTCCATCGCAGGGCACAATCACACACACACACACACACACACACCCACCCATTCATACACTACGGAAACTTTAGACACTGTTAATATCTTGCATTGTTGCATAATGCATTATTAATACCTTGCATGTCATCTTTTCAACAGTATGTTTTAATTACAATTCAATACATTTTAAATTCAAACGCACATAGCTTTGGCATTTTTAAATCGGAATTTCAATTAATGTTGGAAATTTGTGACCGCCCTACAGCAGATGCGAGGACGGGAGCGGCACGAACGGCTAAAGAGTCGGCGTGTCACCAATCTCCCTCCTGCACCAAACCTTCAGCATGTTTTTGTTTTGATTCAAGTCTCGTCTCCACCCATGTCCGCGTGCGTTTGCAGCTCACCTTTAATTAGTCTGTATATTTAAACCCTTGTGTCTATGCACAGTGCTAAGCAACGTTCTGCCTAGTCTTTTGTTTCATTTAGTTATTGAGTGAAGATATTGTGTGAATAAAGGCTTAATTTATTTGTTTTGGCACGCACACACACACAAAGCAAAATAAGGAAACAAACAAGCCATTTAGCATGCCATGGTACCGTCACATTCCTGTCATCACTGTGACAATTTCAGCTGTCTCGCAACTTACCCGTCAGGTTTTACTGCTATACAGATGGCAATTTGGGGACCATGTCATCGCCGACGGTGACGATTGTTTTACGAACAGACCGTCATTCATTCATTCACCGCATCCACAAGGACAAAATACCCCCCAAATTTCCACCCGTTTCAATGCCTTTCATTTGGTGATAACCACAGACTTGGAAGTGCAGAATTTTACATTCATGGCATTTTATCCCAGAATCGCAAATTTAACAAAAAACGTACTGACTGCTGCAAAGTGCTGACACTTCAGAGTATCATCAGTGCGTTTTGTTATGCAAAATTAAACACTTTCGGATCGATCAGATTCAAAAACTAAACGGTGCAGTAGAAGAACCTTGCGCTGGGTCGCACTTGGAAACAGCTTTGTTTGAAGGACGCTTTACTCCTGAAGTCTACCCCCGAACGGGCTCATGTACAAAACCTCGTTTGAGGCAGTACAGTAATAAAAACGGCCCTTAAGATGACGCGCGGGGGCTCTCTCATGGCCAGGGGAAGTCGACAAGGACATGCGAAAAAACAGTACCGATGATGGGGCATGCGAGTACGAGCGGTGCGGTCTCACAGCGTTTAACTTACAGAGATCCCGGTCGCACAGCAGGTAAGGGTATTTCAGCACTTCCATGAGTGGGAATCTCAGCCCGTTGAGAAATTCCTCGGGTGTAAACTTCGAGACGGGCTGCTCCTGTTCGTCGTCGATAAAGAACAAGTCCGAGTCCTCCAGATCGGCCTCCAACATGTCCCGGAAGACTTTGAGCAGACGAGCGGTTTCCAATTTCCATAGATGCTGAAACAGAAAAACGCAAGTCTAAGAGTGTAGAGTTTTTAAAATGGATAGATTTGTTAGAGCTATCCTACACTGCAGCCACAATCGCACTTTACTGAAATGTTCCACGACTCATTCCCAAAAAATTGTGATCCATCATTGACATTTACGCAATACAACATAAATCATTGTTTACATTTGTTATTGCTCGCCTGCCACGTGCGCACCTTGTGCGGTTTAGGATTTTTATTGCTTTGTTCCTAAAGTGTACAGTGTAGTGTTAGCAGTACTTTCTCGGTGTGTGTTTTCATTGGCAGACTGTTTGTACCTTGTGCAGGTCACGGACCCTCTCTCTTGCTCGGTGGTACTCCACCACGCACTCCAGGCAATATATGAAGTCACTGTTCGCGTCCTGCATTTCTTTCGGTGTCATGGCATCGGTGCAGTAGCGGTTTAGAACCCTTGTGACGGCCACATCGCTTTCGGCCGATGCTGAACACCACAGACACGTCTCCATAACTGCCTAAAAAAAAAAAAACAATAACACACAAACGGAGAAATAAAGGACTCGACAGACATTTCAGCTGCCTAATAATTTAGTCTTCACCGTGTGTCCACCACCGCTAGAGTTAATGATTCTGACTGTTTTTTTAAAAAGACCATAAAAATCTGCAGCTCTTTGAGAATTTAAAATCAAATCTAGGGCTGCAACTAATAATTATTTTCATAATCAATAAGTTGGCCAATTATTATTATTATTATTCATCACTTAACTGGATGGAGGCAAATTCCAGTACCAGTTTTACCTTTATTTAAAATAAAATCCAATATTGAAAGAAATTCCAGAAATTATGAGGAAGAAGGTGATCATAAATACATCAGGCTGCAAAGTGTTACACAGCTATTGTGATGATGTGCTCTGGCCTGACGAATCAGAGAGAGATGTTGGGTCACAGTAACAGCAGATATGTTTGGTGCAGAACAAAGACAGCTTTTCATGAGAAGCACCTCATACCAACTGTGAAGCACGGTGGAGGTAATGTTATGGTTTGGGGTTGCTTTGCTGCCTCAGGCACTGGACAGCTTGCATTCATTGATTCAACTATGGATTCTGCATCAAATCAAAGAGTGCTTGAAGATAATTGTGAGGCCGTCTGTCCGAAAGTTAAAGTTGAAATGAAAGTGGACATTTCAACAGGATAATGATTATAAGCGCACGAGCAAATCCACCAAGGAACGACTCAAAAAGAAGAAATGGAGGCTTATGGAATGGCCGAGTCAAAGCTTGGATTTGAATCCCATTGAAAATGTTAGCTAATGTTCAATCTGGTAAAGGTGGGCTAAAATTCTGACTACACAGTTACTATTATAAGTTATTTACAAAATCAAGTATAATTACAAACAATTGCCCGAGTGCAGAGTGAAGTACCACACGGAGGAAAAGCAAGGTCCAGGTTTTATAGTTCCACCACCCGAGACCCACGCAGTTTGAGACGTTGAGACAGTTATCTTGCAGGTGTAGCCCAGCTCCAATACCCTTATAATTGGCCCGTCATTATCTCATCCTTAAAAAATAACCGGTGTCAAGGTCAGTCCTGACTGGTCTATCATGAGCAGAGGATTCTCCACACCTTCACACACATTATGAGTAAGTTTCTTCCATATTTGTTCTACATTCCTGTTTTCTAATGTGGTTTCTTTGATATTTTGGTCTACATTTTCCGTTTATAACGCTTACATGCAGTTTACCCCCTTTACTCTATACCTTATAATATCCTTGTTATATTCTGCATTCCTTTCGTGTGCGTGGGGCTGCATAGGCCTCTATGTGTGTGTGTCTGCACTCCTCTCTGTCTATACTCCCCAGTTCCTAGGTTTCATTGGGATCAATAAATTAATCTGAAAGTTAATCTTAATCTTTAAGTGCGAGTCCAACTCGTCAACAATCACCGCCTAATACAGTTCATTCTCTCCTGTGTGTCCTAGGTGCCCGTCACTTTTTCTTATCTCCTTTACTGGAGGGGCCGGATTTGGATCTGAACACTCGCGATCAGCTTGCGCATCTCACTGCTGACTTCACTATGCTACTCGAAGTTCTTCGCACCACCTCTGGAGATGCGGGGGTTCCTGCCACGTCTCAGATATAGAATCCAGCCAGCAAATGTGTGTGTTGACGCCTGTACACAGACCGACTCTTCCTCCAGCTATCAGACTGATGATGACGTGGCCTTCTCTGCCCTGGGATCTGATCACTCTCCCACTTTCTCACCTAGCAGTCCTGAGAACTCTCCAGCCGTATACCTCAGCTGGCTATCCCACGTCCCCAGGACGTACCCCTCCTCACCTTTACTCTCTGTTTTCCCAGTATCGCTCTACCTCACCCACAGATTACCATCCCACCAGCCCCCGTGGATTTTCTGGATTCCCAATAAACTGAAATATCCTCATACTTGGTCTCCCTCGTATTTATTTCATGTCTGTTTCATACACCACATCAACCTTCCTGATGTCAACGTATTCACATTTATTCATAAAGCATGAACGATGGAGTTTAAAATACCGGCTGTAAAGCAGACACCAAAAGTGCTGAGGTTTGAACTCATAACCTTCCTGTCAGAAGCACAGAGCCTTAACTACTGAACTAAAGACGCACCAGTTGATTTGTTGAGCAAAAAAAGGATGATTTAAACAAAACAGACACTGATCACAGACAGTGGGATTGTGGACCATCGCCATAAAATGAGGTGTGAGGCACACGGTGAGCATCCATAATGGACAGAAACATTCAGAGACAGAAGGAACTTGATACAATGGAGAGCTCATAGTTGGTCATTCTGAATAGAATTTGAGACATCGTAGACATCCTGAAACAAATGACGTTTCACATATACAGGTGTGAATCGCGCTCATAACGGCTAACGAGGCCCCTGAAACTTTGCGAGGTTACAGCATCCACGGCACGGAGGATGGATTCCAAGACCAACGTCTACACGTGCAAACGGCTGGGTCTACCTTGCTTACTCCTCAATGTCGGCCTTTTAGAAAGGAACACCCTTCAGTTGACAGCGACATCAATCAGCCTGAGCTACAGACAAGAGAGGGCAAGGTCATTTCGAGAGAAGAGAGTTGTCAGATCAGACACCAAGACGTGCATCTGAACAGGTTTAATCACATCTATTCACAACCTAAGACATCATCTAAAGCAATGCGCATCATCCAAACCCTCAGTGAACTGAATAATAATAATAATAATAATAATAATAATAATAAAAAATTCTAATTTTATTCAAATTCATTACTAAATTAAACGAAAGTCATGTGATATATCCGACTGCCCACTGGGATGCAAGGACCGCCCCCTCCTGCTACTTTTTGTTGGTTCCTAACGCACACCTTCCTCCACTCCTCGAAACTGTAATGATTTATAATCCCACTATTCGGTGGGAACCAGAAAGTTGGTTCCCTTTTGAGTCAGAATTCTTCCGCAAAAAAAAATTTAAATGAAAAAAAGTTACCTGCAGGCCTAATAAATTTAAAACAGTTCTCTCTTCACTGGTAGCCTGAGAGCTCGGGGTGCGCATGCGTGTTAGTCACAAAGAAACGGTGCCTCTCTAGCATGCGTAACTTTTCACTTTCGTCTGCGAAAGCAAAACCGACTCGATTTGCATCCTGAAGATATGGAAACGCCAGAAGGTTTAGCACGCTCCAGCCCTGCAGCTCTCCGAAAACAGGGGAGCTAAAAAATGTAGTAAAAAAATATGCCAAAAGTTCAACCCCTCCCCCTTCCCAAATCTCCATGGGAATCTGGAAGGCTTTGCACAGGTGTTTTGAATGCTTGGATATTAACCGGCACTTCCTCAAAGCTATGCCCCCTAGCTCCGAATCTTAAATCTTGCCTTCAATCATGGGAAATGGAGAATGTTTTGAGTTCACTAATGTGAAATTAAATCTAGGAGAGCATGGTCAACTTAGCGAAAATTAAACGAGTACAGATTTAACATCAGTTTATGATTATGCGATAGTCGGTGTTATACGTTGTTCGGCTCCACAGCGATTACATCATTGGCCCACCGCAGCAACGCCCCCAGAAGCGTTTTGCTTTTATTAATAGTAATAAAAATCATTCGGTTCAGTTAGAGAACGGACGCTACAAATGAAAAACTGAACGCGGCATGAGCCGAGTCACAGCACAGATCAGCGGGAGTCAGAGTTCATTCGTCACGTGACAGGAGTGAGGCGAGCTGACTGTCGGGACGAGGGTGGAAGATTTGGTTTCGAAAGATCCGTGTTGAATAAGAGAGTTTGTGACTGTACTGTCGTGTTTTTCCATTCAAACGATTGCCGCAAATTGGAAAGCGAAACGCGCACGGCCGCACAGGCAATCATAAGCGATTTAAAAGCGAGGGAAACGCCCCTTTCACCTTCCCTGCATTTCGAGATATCGATCTGTACTCAAATATATGAATGAAAAAAGGTTCTACATTGGCTCATCCTGGCAGCAGGTGGCAGCAGCCGATATAAAGAAACTGACTCGATGGCGGTCCTCCTCTTCCCCGGACCGCAACCAGTTCCTCTCACAGCTCTCGATCTCTGCTAGGTTTTTAATGCAGATCTCTATCTTCCAACAGCCCAGCTGCCCTTCCTGAGCATGGGTGAATTTTCATTGAGAGCATCCATTTGTCTTGGCTATATTAATAACGCATCCATCCATCCATCCATTTTTGGTACCGCTGATCCTACACAGGGTCACGTGGAGCCTGTCGCATGGGACACGGGGCACAAGGCAGAGGACACACTGTGCCAACCCATGGCAGACCTCAAACACACACACACACCCACCCATTCACATAGTGCAGATTATTTAGAGACGCCAGTCAGACGACACAGGTCTTTGGACTGGAGGAAACCCCCAAAGCATGCAGAGAACATGCAAACTCCACCCACACAGGGTTGAAGTGGGAATCAAACCCCCAACCCTGGAAGTACGAGGTAACGTGCTAGCCACTAAGCCACAGAGTCCCCTACATGAACAGATTTTTTTTTTAAATAAAGAAAAAGAAAAATCCCCAGATCAGATAAGCAAGTAGGCTCCCAAACATCAACTGAAAAGATCTAGCTCAAACAGTCGACTTGTTGACCGTGCTCCCAGCGCCAAAGAATTAAAGTCTACCCGTTATGATTTTGAAACGTGCCCAATTTTGTTTTAAAAGTCTCGTACAAGAAATTTACATACACCTGAAGTCAAAAAACACTTTTACGTGCTCAGAATTTAAATTGCAGCATCACCTCCCCCCCTTCCTTCAGTGTCAAACGACTCGTTAAATGATCCGTTCTAAATGATTCATTCCAAACTCCTCCTTTCAGAGAGCATAGTCCGCTCCGATTGGTCAGATGTCCCAGTCTGTTGTGATTGGTCGACTGTTGTCAGCGTGTGTCGAAAAGGGAACGCAACGAGATTCCGCTCTGTCTGTTTGCGAGAAGCCGATGAAGGCCAGAGGCGGATTTTTTTTTGTTTGTTTGTTTGTTACAAACCTACGTAGATTTGTACAGGAAGTGAGTCTGGCATCACTAACAAGTCGTTTCAGCTGTTCAGAATCGTTCCTTCTTTTAGGAGTCGGTAACTCCGTTTGTCGTGCACTTTGTAAAGACATCTGCAAGGTTTCAACAATTAATCGCAGACAACTGTATAACACACTAGATGAAAGGTAATATTTGAAAAATAAATAAATAAATAACGTTATGGTACCGTACACAGTTTTGGGTGTTTTTCTTTCATTTTTTCCCCCCGAACGCTTTAAGTGCGGTTAATCATTTGTCACTGCTTGAAGCCGTGGGCTGTGTCCCTTACCGTCTATATAGTAGCAGAGATGCGTGTATTTCTTCCCCACTACAGGACTATAGTAGGCAAGTATGCGGTTTGTGACGCAGCCGAACTTTCTCGTTCGCCGTAAAATGTCGAACCGTGTGAGATCGTGTCCTGTCGCAAAACGCGGTGAAAACTCACACGACGTTCACGATGTGATTAAGGTGTGTACATGTCTGTAACGCACGTCCATAATGCGACTAAAACAGGAGTACTCCACACGTCTTAATCCGATTAGCGCTTACTTCGAGTATGATCTTAATCAGATTAAGGTCATTATAAAGCGCTGTTTACATGGTAGTGTCTTAATCGGATTAATAGTGGATTACTGTTGTCCACGTAAACGCACTGACTGTTGCCGAGACAACATGATCCAGTCTCATGATTGCACGACTGAGACTTTCTGCAGAGGTCTGGCTGATTAAGACCGTTCCTAATAATGTGGCCAGCGAATGTAATCAGTATGCGTCCGAAATCGCAGTACGTGCTAGATCAGGAATACAAACCCGGACATACTACACTACGTGTCACGTGACCTTCGACGTCATCACAAAAACAATTTATTCGTGTATTCCAAATTGCAACCCACGCGGTCTTCTTTTTCTGAGCTCGTGCGCGCGAGTCCCGTTGCATCATGGGATTGTCTGACTCGCGTAGGGTCCATCGGTCGGGCTGCACGCTGCAAAATCTCACCGGAAGTACTACGTCATCCGGGCACGTCTAGGCCATACGGCTTTTCGCCTACTACATAGTATGCAAGTAATACAGCTAGCTTAGCTAACTAGCTAGCTAGCTGTATTACTTGCATACTATGTTTAGCTAGCTCTGGGGTCTGTAGCATGAGGGCTTCTAGCACGGCCAGGCATAAACAAAACCTTAACCGCGGATATAAACAACTCTTACCAGTTTTCAGGCTTGGTTCACGTCATCCGTTTCGTTACATTGGTAACGCTCATTACAAAAGAAATAAACAACTAATAAAAGTTATGAAAAAAACAAAAGCTCGTTCTCTACGTGTTTTAGGTCACATAACACAACGTAATCTCCTCGACTCCGCCCAGCACGCTCGTGACGTCATCGCGCTGCTACGCTGGATGAAGCGGCAGCTGCTTCCCTTTTAGAACACACCAATCAGTTGTGTATAACACTGTTCAGCTGACATGTTTATTAACCCCGTATTCTCACGACTGGCGACGAATCTCTCCGGTGTCCCTAAATTAATCCACTGCGCGTTTACTTGACGTTGGCAGAAGACTTATTGTGATTGGGTTTATGCTCCGCTCTGATTGGTCAGGAGGTGATTCATAATAATGAATCGCCCTTCTGATTCATCAATCACCTTCTGATTCATCTGAATCATTGTGGTATAGGATATAAAGTGTAATCAATGTGTGTACTTTGAAAAAGTAACAAAGTGGACTAATGTTTAGATATGTTAATCTGGTATATATACCCAACAGGTGAGAATTGCTTGTGGGAAGGATTATCTAAATGCACAGTGCACTTGTTGATCAAGTTAGAAGTGTGGACTGAGTTAGAAGAATTCTGTGTCTTACTAAACAGTAGGCCCAATTGTTTTCGGTGTCAATCCGTACCTCTGCACAGCAAGACATGATCTAAAACTATAAGACACTTTCTAACAAGTGGTAGTCTTAAGTGTGTACATTAGCAGTGGTTTTCAAAGTGGGGACCGCCAGGGGGCGCCTCAAGAATTTGGTGGGAAAAAGAAATCAAGAGAATGTTTTCTCTTTCTCATTGTCAAGACAATCACACACACACACACACACACACACACACACACACACACAGAATCAATTCCTAATGTAATGTAATGTAAAGCTGTAAGATGCAACTATTAATGGAAAAAAATGGAATGAAAATCTTGCAAAAGGGGGGCCTCGGTCAAATTTTAATGCCATTTGGGGGGGGCCTTGCCCTGGAAGAGTTTGGGTACCCCTGGTCTAAACCCCTGGTCTGTGGCAATAAAAAAGCAATTAGACACATTCCAGAACTGGGTTTCTAAACAAAGCCCCCTCCCGAAGCTTACAAATCAGCGTCAAAAGAAGAGAGAGGAATTCCAGAAGGAAAAGTACCAAAATGAGACCATAGGGTGAATTATGTGACACAGTTTAAAAAAAAAAAACCCAGGTCTGGTAAAACCTTTAACACATGCGCCACAAATATAAGGTATCATGGATGTGAGTAATTAGTTAAGGCGATAGAGATTGGTTTGTTTCCTGAAATAAAAGGGGAATGCCCCGCCTAGGGATCATTTTACTGCTTCAGAGAGGTATATAAAGACTCGTGTATGTGTATGTATAATCAGGGCCTTCTGCAGACTCTCACTTTATTGTTTCAGTAAAGTTCCATTACTTTTTAACATCTACAAACCCTGTCTCTGAAGTTTTTTGACTTGGGCTGGTAAGATTGTTTTCCTCGACAATGGCAAGCGGAATTAGCATATAAAAATAAAACTATAATTATATTATTACATAGTTACCCCCTAGAAAAGTTGAAGTACTGTTATAGCATAAGTGACAACAGGAAATAAAGTGTCTTGCAGGTGTTTCACAACATAATTAAGAAAATATATATTTTTTGAAGTTTGTTAATCAGTTAAAAATGTAAGAGTTGGCAAATCTCTGTGATACCCAGTATGAGAACAAAACATCTCGAGATGTGCTATTATTGCACATCATTTGCGTTGAGCCACACCACACCATCTCGTCATTTATTATTTTCCTATACCAGAGGTTCTCGAAGTTCTTGTAGGGACTTTAACAGTATACATTTTTTTTTAATAATCCATGGAACCTTGGTCTGCCATTTTATTTTCCTGTTCTGCTCCTACATAATTTAGTTGGATAATGGGGCAGTGGTGGATCAGTGGTTAAAAACTCTGGGTTACTGATCAGAAGGTCAAGCCCCAACACTGCCAAGCTACCACTGTCGGGCCCTTGCGCAAGGCCCTTAACCTTCACTTGCTCAGCTGTATAACTGAGATAAACGTAAGGTACTCTGGATAAGAGCGTCTGCCACATGCCATAAATATAAATCTAGTTCCAGTTCTAATAACGTTCCACTAATCAAGTAAACTGAGTTTTTGGAGCAGCCGTGTTGGATTAGGGCCAAAGATGAATTCTCTAGGATGGTAGCGCTTCAGGAACAATTGGTGATTGTTGATATTTATGATGATTAATTGACCCTCATCTGATGATCGTCAAAGAAACGGTATGTGTGCTGCTAAAAGTAAAGGAACCGCCCTTAAAATGGTAAGGGTTTTTGAATGAGGGTACAAAAACAATTCTAGGACACAAAAATAGCGTGCATCTAAGGAGGACAATGAGCTAGATCCTCTTGGACTTTATATAAGTAGTGACCTGGAAGCATCTCACATTGGTTCCTTTAATAAGATGTTTTAATGCTGGATTGACGGCCCGTAAAACCATCTTATATGGTGTTTTGAATCTCATCCTCCCAAGATAATCCACTGCTTTTTACATAAACAGATGCGAAACAGACATACTCTACTAAATCCAGTTTATTCAGTCTGATATGACTTACACAAAAAAAAAAAAAAGAAAGTTCAATCTAGAAGAAGCACTATTCTGTAATGACCCTTCGATTTATGGCCATCCCATCATGGACACATTCTTTGTAGGAATAGTAGCTATAGAGCAGCATTGCCATCATCACCACATGCTAACGGTTCGCCTGATGGTTTTGAAGGATTTTCCTTTGATGCTACCGAGTAAAGTGGAATGTTTAAGGATTGGTGGGTTAGTGTCCATCAGATGAGGAAAATGGATGGAATAAGTTACTGCCCAGTCACTACTGTCCCAAAGTTCCTGACCCATGTCTGGTGGAGAAAGTCCAATAATGCACAGATAATTTAGGGAATTGTTCCATATTGCCCTCCACACTTCTTACCCCATGTATAGGATCATTTAGACGTTTGGAGAAACAAATCTTTCAGGCACATCGTTCTTGATGCCCCAAATTCACACCTCTTGATTAAAGTCCTTCAAGCTCAGACTTGGTTGAGTTTCCTTATTGTTTTTCTTTAAGATCGTTTATCTTGTAAATCTAAAACGTACAGTCTTCTGTAAAGAAAAAAGAAAGAAGGGGGGGGAAAAAACCGCCAAAAACGCTCTATTTAAACAGCATCTGAACATATTGCAGTGTAAACCATTGGATTTGTCCCTGTACAGGCGCTCACAGTGTATCTGCTCAATTACGTATGAGGATAATAGTTGTAGAGTCACGCAGTTTCGCTTTCCTCGAGTGAAACAGAGCTGCTCGATGGTCAGGTAAACTTTTATTAATATTACTTTTGGAGGGGAAACTCCCGACGACAATAAAAGTACCTTTTAAAAACATACGGGGCATAAAATACGGAACTGTTCTCGATCGCAGAACTAGGAGACTCGCGCACACACACCTGCACACCTGCTTCAGCTCGTTGGCTCGTGATCAATTCGGCTACTGAGGTTTTAAAAAGGTAGAGAACGCAGAAATGCTTCTGAAAGCAGACGTGGATGCAAAACACAACCTAATGATCCGAGAAAAAAAAATTGGATATACTTTTCTGACCAATAAGAGCTCTGGACCAGTCATTTTAAGTGATCTGCATGGGAAGGTTTACATTACAGCAAGAAAAATCATGAAGGGACAAAGAAGGAAGCAAAGTAAAAGTTCATTTCCCCTGATGTTAACTAGTGTTAAGTAAGAATACAATGTTTCTTTTTACGTTCTGCTTCAAAGTGCAAATTATTTTACTTGATATTATATATGACCAGAATATGGAAAGTCGTTTCCAAAATATATGAATGATGTGGGGGCCCATTTAAAAAAAAAGACTTTTCCCCACTTCACTTTCCTTTTCTGCTACAAATCCCTACCCAAATATGTTCCCCATTACAGTTTCTAAAAGAAAAGAAAAAAAAAAAAGTCATGCTGTAACAAAAACTAGCTATATGTCACTTAAAAAAAAAAAAAATCTTTCTTTCTCTCTCACTCCCATTTTAAACCAGGTACCCTCATGCGTTAATGGTTAAAATATATTAATATATATATATATATATATATATATATATATATATATATATATATATATATATATATATATATATATATATATATATATATATTATATATAACACGTTTCTTGTTAAATAGCTTCGCCTCTTGCACAGTCAGCATGCATCGGAAAGAGATGACGAGAGGAGAGGGTTCATCCCCTACGCAGGCCCCGCCCCTTTGACCTCTCGATTGAACTCTCATTTTTGGTCCGCCTGAAAACGGAAAGCCTCAACCCGGACAGTTCAGACGTTCAATCTCCAGTGTGTTCGAATGTAGGAGTGTGTGTGTGTGTGTGTGTGTGCGTGCATTTTTGTGGTCCTTTTTTTATTTTTCCGTCAGTTTGAAGAAGCCGTGAGTGCGGATCACTGGAGTTTTGTTCCCAGCTTTCGTTGTCTGTTTCTGCATGAAGGAACATTGGGGTCAAAGGTCAGCAGAGTTTCAAGTACAAACGTAGACAATTTTTTTTTTTTTTAATAGATTTTCAAGTAATGGAGCAAAAGTGTCTGGTTGAATGAGAAATGTTCGGGGGATAATCCTACATAAGAATGGATTACATGAATAACCGACAGGTGAAGGTTACCTGGCTTCTGATCTGGTCACCGTGTACTCGAACCACAGAATATTGGGAATGAGACTCGTATCCCTCACTAGGAAAAACTCTGATATGGGCCTGAGAGAGAAAGGAAGAGAGTTAGAAAGAGTTAGAAATAGCAGCACCGTTTTATTCCTCTTATACCACAGCAATTTACCTGCGCGAACAATTATTTATTTATTAAAGAATGACACAGTTCATCCGTTTAAACGTTATGGAACATGCGCCATACAAATCCACGTGTTAAGTAACAACGATAAAAAAAAATAACGTGTCAGAATGAGCACGTCTATACGGTGGTGCTTGAAAGTTTGTGAACCCTTTGGAATTTTCTATGTATCTACATAATATGATCTGAAACAATCGGATTTTCACACAAGCCCTAAAAGCAGACCGAGAGGACCCGGTTAAACAAACGAGACAAAATTATTATATTTAGTCATGAGTTATTTATTGAGGAAAATGATTCAATATTACGTGTGTGAGTGGCAAACGTCTGTGAACATCTAGGATTAGCAGTTCGTTCGAAGGTGAAATTCGAGTCAGGCGATTTCAATCGATAGGATGACGATCAGATCATCATGACACGAACAAAGGAGATTTCTGAGGACCTCAGAAAGAGACTCGTTGATGCTCATCAGGACGGAATAGGTCACAAAACCATCTCTGAAGAGTTTGGACTCCAAACCAATCCACAGTCAGACAGATTGTGTACAAATGGAGGAAATTCAAGACCACTGATCCCCTCCTCGGGAGTGCAAACTTTCAAGCACCACTGTATGAACCTGTGATTAGCCTTACAGCCACGGCAGTATACAGAAAATGAATCGATACCTTTTGACCAATCAGAATCAAGATTTCGTATTAAATAAAAGGTTTTCAGTAATATGCTCAACGTAACGGATTAGAACGCGCGTGCATTACCAGGCTGCAATCTTGGGAAAGATCGGCGTCAGCACTTCCTGCGTTATGAAAAACCAGACCACGCCGACCACCATTCCAGCTACACCCCCATATATCACCTGACTCCAGGTGTGGTAGAGAAGGTAAACTCTGTAAACACAAACAAACACAATGGTAAAACACCTCGAGTGATAAACGCAATATTAGAACAACTACTACGACAAACACAAACCTTACCTGCTGTACGACACCGACAAAGCCACACCCAGTAGGATGATTGACAGCACGTGTCTCCATAACAACTCCACACATCTGGCATTGTTTGTCTGGTGCATTCTGTCAGGAGAAAAAATAAATAAATAAATAAATAAATAAAAGGTCTAGGTTTATTTTATAGATGGTTTACAGCAAGGATCATTTTATTCTTATCTGGTTTTTAATCTGAATACGTTCTAGTATTATTTTTAATGTAATGAGAAAGATATGAACGATGTTGTACCCCAGTGCACCTTTGCCTATTTTTGTGTCCGATCTGTCCTATGTCTTAATTCAAAAGGCAGGATACGGCCCTTGATAATGACCTACCTTAAATAAAGAAAGAGGAAAAAGTAAACGACAAAGAACCAGATGAACTGCGAGTGGCTGGACGGCATGCCGTACTCTGTGGTTACTGTGGTGTGGCCTCCTGAAATAACAGTACATAAAATGCTATATTGTTGTCTTGGTAACCGCAACAGTCTAATCCAGTTGATTCGGTAAGCCACGTATGAAGAACTGTCTTACCTCCACATGGGCGGGGCTCCTGTAGGATGTGCTTCAGCAACCAGTTCAGCGCCTCGTTCATCACCAAACCGCCAAAGAACGAGATCTGCGAGAGAAAGATTCGGTTCGGAGTTAGTTCGCGTAAAAGCCTTCAGACAACTGCACCGTTTGGTTGGTAAAAGGATACGTGTGCACAAAGTATACGTCATAGCTAGCAGAACTAGTTTATAGACTAGCAAGCAATGTTTGTTCAAATGAAACATGACTGCCCTCTACTGGTCTGTTTTTTTTCCCCTGCACCCGCGTAAGGACGCATGAAATCGCAAGATCCTTGTTCCGTTCACGCGCATTTTCAACGGCCACATCTTGTAAGAAGACTCACCGTATGCAGCTCTCTCTTGAAGACAATGAGCGTGACAAAGCCGACCAGGATCGCCATCGGCAGCAGACTGGCATATGCCAGGATCTGCCCTGCCAGATCACCTGTTCATTCAAAAAAATAAAGGAATAAATAAACCCAGCATTAGCGTTATTAGGTGTATATGTTCTATATATTAAAATGGTGCTTGAAAGTTTGTGACAAATGAGACAAAACTGTTGTACTCGGTCATTTATTTATTGAGGAAAATGATCCAATATTACACATCTGTGAGTGGGAAAAGTATGTGAACCTTTGCTTTCAGTATCTGGTATGACCCCCTTGTGCAGCAATAACTGCAAATATAGCTGCAAGCAGCAAAGGCGGATTCCTCCTCAATATTGCATTGTGGGAAATGTATCCCCCAGGTGCAACATTTCAACGCATTTGGATCAATGGCAGGGTTGAAGTTCATCTTTGTAGTTTTCCACAAACGATCATTGTCGAGAAAACTCAGGGAGTCTGTGAGAATTTGAGAATTGCTGATACAGCGCTCCTTTAACAGTATTCTGAATTTAATCCTGTCATCTGATTTCCTCTGTGCTGCCACAACATTAACCTGAATGAAGTGCAGCCAAGTCAAACAGCGCCATCTGGCGGACAATAAAGATATTGTTAAACATAATATATCAGATTGTCAAAGAGAATATTCCTTTTAATGTCATTGTTTTTGGAGATGAGGTTACCAGCACACATGGTAACATACTGTAGCAAGTCAGTATCGTCGTGTACACTTTGCCATCCCATGAGATTTATAATCCCGAGATGTTCTCCTATTGGTGGATTTTAGGCGAGCGACATTGCACTGGTCTGAGATTTTAAATCCATAATTTCTCACACCGCAACAAGTTCTGCATTGGTCGCCTTAGGTCGCAGTGGCACTAAATCAGCCGCGTACGAGCACATAATTTCTATAAATTGTCCATAGTGTGTGAATGTGTGTGATTGTGCCCTGCAATGGGTTGGCACCCCATCTAGGGAGTCTCAAGCCTTGTGCCCCGAGTCCCCTGGGATAGGCTCCAAGCTTCGCACGACCCTGTGTAGGATAAGCGGTACAGAAAACGCATGGATAGCTACTATTTCTGTCCGCAACAGCAAAATTGGGCTAAAAAAAACAAACAAACAAAAAAACGTACAGTGTAATCCTGTGTGTAATCTTTGCAAATTATTAACGCAGATCATTTAATTTCATGCCGTCCTTAATTTGTTAATCGTTTATCCGTTAGTTAATCCTGCATTATATTCTGTAGTCACGCATTATGTTGGTAGCTAGAAGTTCTAGCACGTCTGCTTCTCATCATTTCGGCTCGTGCGTGTTAGGATGTGGAGAGATGTCCTTGAAGGCCCAACTACTAAGGGAGTAATGAATGCTTTAGGCTTAAGGGAGTCGTACGCTATCAGGACTGATTTAAAGCACCTGCGCTGGAGTGAAATGAAGCTGAGATCATGTCCTCTTATCTATGCGTGGTGCATGGGATGGGCCTGGGACCTAAAAAGACATGAAGTCGTGCTCATGTTCTTGGTGTTACGTTAGATTCTTACTATACACGCGTTTTCTTTCCTGCTAATTGCACAGTCATTTCGGATCGTTCGTGCTAACGTTATCTTTATTTGACCAATAAGCATCAAGTTCTTTGTCTAGTACCGAGTTAGATGAATTCCGTGTCTTACTGCACAGTAATTTGGTTTTGTGGATCATCCTGTACTTTTTCTGCGCAGCAATAAATTGGCATTAGGGCCTTCACGGAAACTGCTTTTGTAAGTAAACAACCAGGAGGCCTGATACCAATTAACGCGTTAGGATAGGGCCTCAGGAAGGGAGGTAGAGATCAGTATAGTACATCGATGATGCGTCGGTGTCTCATCAATATTCACGAGCCTGCGTGTTCATAACCTATGAGAAGATCCATCCATCTTCTACCGCTTTATCCTTTTCAGGGTCACGGGGAACCTGGAGCCTATCCCAGAGAGCATCGGGAACAAAGCGGGGTACACCCTGGACAGGGTGCCAGTCCATCGCAGGGCACACACACTCACACACCCATTCATACACTACGGACACTTTAGACATGCCGATCAGCCTACCATGCATGTGTTTGGACTGGGGGAGGAAACCGGAGTACCCGGAGGAAACCCCCGCAGCACGGGGAGAACATGCAAACTCCACACACACACACACACAGCCCCGGCGAGACTCGAACCCTGGAGGTGTGAGGCGAACGTGCTAACCACTAAGCCACCGTGCGCCCCCTATGAGAAGATGCGGTCTCGTAATTATTCATGACAGCACGAGGACTTTTCCATCCCTTCAAATGAAGTACGTGTCTAATTTTTAACCGAGACAGCTTTACTTGCGTTTTGAGCTACTTAAACCGCTTAAAGCTCAGCAAGCCATCGTGTGTAAAACTATACAACAAGAGTCCATGTTGAAGGGGAGAGCCTTCGCCTTTTACTCGTGAAAAGCTGGAGCCAATGAGCTAGCTACCATTCCGACACTTCTCCCATCCGCGCTGCCTCCGGTTTTATTTTGTCTTCCTCCATAGGGGCTAACGGTTCAAATGGATAGGGCAGAGGACCTGCACCGCTGTCTATTGTGTCTCCATTTAGCACTGGGGATTCAGGAGGCGCGAACTCCTCTGCCTCATCAGCATCAGAGCCCTGCATACTGCTGCCACTGCAAACCTCCGTCAATCTCTATTGCGAGTGTTCTGAAGGCTCGCCCCCCTCTTCCGTGCCACGCATACTCCCTCTCCCTTCTTCGGGACCGTTGATTCTCAAGGTAGTCAAAGAAGAAGAAAGCGGAATAATCGGAAGAGACGGAAACGAGCGCAGGTTAGAAAATATCCGCATTAGGTATAATTCTAGCCTTAAAGAGTATAAGAATTTGTATATGGGTGCTAATCGACAAGCGTTGTCCTTCGTATTGTTGTGACCTGCTCTACTGCTCTCTACTGACTCTTATAGGCCGGGAGGAGCTAAAAAGAGTATACTCTGAAAGGCTATGCGTACGACTCAGCGCACATGCTAGCGTACGCGGGGAGGGGGACGACGACGACGACGACAAAAGACCAACGAAGTAGACTAGAGGTTTAAAGGGGACCACCCATTGGTTCTTTGACCATCAGGGCCAGGACCAGGGTTGAGAACTTGTGTGTTAAAGATCTTCGTCATGCAACCCGACACTAGAAGATAAGACGTAGATCACAGTCTGGTTTAGAACTCGAGAGAAGTAAAGACCACAGACAAGCACAAGCAGGTTTTAGCAATGAGGCCCAGACATGTCCACAGAACTGATGATACCGAGTCACTCGTCCTGCTCTGTGTCCTCATTTCCCGTCCCAGGATATTCAGTCTGTCTTATTATAGCCTTCCTAAAATAGGATAAAAGAATATTAATAACAATTGGGACGACTACAGACTCCTCTTGGACAAAACGCCGCTTCCTACCATCACGAGCTCAGCGTTGATCTGCGGTCACGTCAGAGGGGATCCCTCTGTTTAGGTCCAAATCTTAGCGTACTAAAAAAACAGTATACAAGCTCACTCTACGGTACCAGCGTACGGTGGCTTTCTCAGGTCTTTATGCCTACACAATAACCCCATACACTACGGTACTAAATACTAATAATGCACCGAGGGGAAATACGCCACTAAAGACAAAGTGAGCCTTTATGGGATGCACTATTCTGACATACTGCTTGATACTGTGGTAGTATACATCCTGTCTGGCCACGCCCTCCTCAGGTAGTGTCCCAAAAACAAACAAACAAACAAAACCACCATTACCGTTCAAATATTTAACATAAAATCAATCAAATGAGCGGTGTTTATGGGTAGTCTTGATATGTTTATAAGGACAAGACAGGGAAGCTAATAACATTTATTTAAAAAAATAATAATAATAATAAATAAAAATAAAACACAGTTTGGCAAGTTAGCTAGCTGAGTACAGAGATGGCGTTCCTTAAACGTGAAGACTCGAAAGTAAATGTCAAAATATATATATTTATAATTAATAGAGCTGCAGAAGTGACAATGCGATACTTTTGTGGGGTTTTTTTCTGTGAGAATACGGGCAGGTTTTATGAACTGTTAAAGTTTAACGCTTAGCTAAAGGGAGTCCCAGACACCGTAGGGAGAGCACGGGTAGAAACGCGCATGCGCGCGAATCGAATTCACTATTCGGCAGCTCTAATTAAACTGCCCTCGGTCCTTCTTTTCGATCTCACCCGTCTTCCGTTTAACCACGCCCTTCTCTTGTAGGATTGGCTGAGAGTACACCACCTCCCTGGGTCAGCGTAGAGTGCAAGTCATAGTACCCCGGATAATGATTACGCCCAGACACGGAATTTGAGCCAATCACAAAGCAGGAGGTCGGATTTTTGTCGGAATATGGGTGGAGAAAGAAAGAAAGGGGAAAGGAAAAAAAAACAAAACAAAAAAACAGATCGTCTGAGCGAAGTAAGCGCGCTTTCCTATGGTATCACTATTTGGCAAGCAATCCCTTAGTCGTGTCCATTCAGTTATAAAACCTTACACAGCCTTTCGAGCGAAGACAAATTGCTGTTCGTCGAGGTGAATCGCTTTAGGGAAAAAGCAAAGAATCAACAATGACACTCACCGGCTGGATACTCTACGTGCGTTAAAGATATCGACTTCCATCGAGGTGGTGCCGAGCACTGCTCTTCCGCCGCCATCTTACCCGGACACCGGGCAGCTAGATTCGACGAATCGACATGGGACGTCTGTGCGGCTTCAGCCAATCCGCGTTCACCGCGCGCCGCCAAGCTAATCGGCCATTCACCATGGAGATTCTCAGTAGGGGGGGGGAATTCTGCACAGGAACCAACGTCCAATCAGACAAGTGCAGTTGAACGGCCTCGACCAATCAGCGGGCGACAAACTGGCTATATTAAAAAGCTGGATTTATTCAAATGAAAGACTTGAGGGGAGAAAAAAATAACTGAATGGAGAAATGTTGTTTAATTGATAGAGTACGCAAAGTCGTCATCAAGCACGGGATATTCCAGTCTAATAAATATTTTGTAATATGGTCTGAAATAGATTCGATACCAGAGAAATATTCAGATGCACCTATTTTAGACTTTTCTTACTCATTCAGTCTTACCACAGGATCTGTACTGTATATCTAATCCCCCAGACATCTGCAATCCATTTATACATTGGACTGAATGTTCAGTCATTCCATAGCAAATTGAGTTTGGTCAATATGTATGCTCATGTGAAAAAAATAAGCCAATAAAATTGTTGGCTTTTTACATATATTTGGACGAGCAAACGTTTGCTCATCTTTGAAACCGTGCCGATGAACAAAGTTGATATGCTTGAACAAAACCGCAAAGAAAAATAGCGTTTTCAATCATATTTTTTCGACAGAAATATCAATAGTTGTGACATTCTTCTGTGGGAAAAGTACACCGTAAACCCTACCGTTGTCTATACTTAAACGTAGGTAATCATGACTAAACATGACTTAAAATTTTACCTACAAAACATACTTACCTACACGATCAATACTCGTAAGATTGCAAGTGTTTTGAACTCCAAATGGTGATGTATTAAAAGAAAATTCACTTATTAAACATAACCGACTGGTGTCTTCAGTCAGCGCGCAAACGCTTCATAAGGGTTATTAAAAGAAAAGGTGATGTTACACAGTGGTGAACAGTCGCCTGTCCCAACTCTTTTGGAACGTGTTGCCGTCATCAGCTTTGAAACGAGTGTATATTTTCGAAAATAAGTTGAATTCACAAAGTACAACATCAAATAACGTGTTTTCAATATAGTACAGGGTGAATTGAATTTTCAAATGACTGGCATTTTCCATACTGTCCCAACTTTTTCGGAATTGGGGTTGAACGAACAGGTTCAAACCACTAAGCTTCCAGAAGAAACGTCAGTGACAATAGAAATGATATGAGAGAGAAGACGAACGGCAAAAATGATATATTTTTTTTAATGTTTGTCCAATAGAAGTACAGATATAAGAAAAACAAAATACAAATGTCAGACACAAGTACAACACTTTTGTGCTGGAATTGACTACCAGGCTTTACACCAAAGGCAAATGAAAATAAGAACTTGTTTTTTTTTGTCGTTTTTTTTTTAAAGGTGACCCCTGGTTCCTGCACATATACACGATTAAAAATCAGATTAAAACTTTTTTTTGCCAACTGTTTGCTGATCTAGTATCCATGAAAACACACAAGAATGTTCATTCACTGCTTTTATAGAAGATTTCAGTGCACGTCTTGAGGGCTATAACTCAGCAAATACATTTATGCTCATCGAATTACAACGACCGTCCAAATTAAAACTCTTCGTTATTAGAAATTCAATCGACGCCCATCGTTAGTACTCCTCAAAAGCTACATGAAAATGTTCAGAAAGCACGGCTTAACACGGCCTTTTTACAAGACAGTTAACCCCGAAATATCAACAGGCACACAACACATGAGCATGTGATGAGCTGCACATTAGAGTAGATAGTGTTGATAATTTTGCCATAGATCATTGTATCCGATTCCTAGCTGTTACCGAAACAGGCAGTCCTGTCCGAAACTATTGGAACGTCAAGCCCAATTCAACTGTTTTTGCTGTAGACTGAAGACATTTGGGTTTGAGATCGAAAGATGAATATGAGAAGAGTTTAAATGTTCAGCTTTTATTCCCTGGTACAGAGATGAGCCACACACGTTCTGGAATCAAGGATGAACTTCTGCCTAAGTGATGGAAAGGCCAAAGTGTGGAGAAAAGAAGGATCTGCTTATGATCCAAAACATACAAGCTCATCTGTGAAACATGGTGGAGGTAGTGTCACAGCTGCGGTAAAAGCATCACAAAAGAAGAAACCAACAATTTGGTGATGTCAGTGAGTCACAGGTTTGATGCAGTTATTGCAAGCAAGGGATTTGCAATCAAATGTGAAGTGTTAATTACTTTAAGACTTATCTGTTCATATACTTCAAATTGCATGGTCTGATACAAAAGGTTTGATGTTTAACACATCTCGATGTAAATACCAGGAAATAAAAACTGTAATCCTAAACACTCCTCTCATATCCTTCACGTCGTTGGTGTATAGAACAAACAAAGGAACTGGCCTTGTCGTTCCAATAGTTTTGGAGGGGACTGTATAAGTAACAAAACGTCAGCTTAGCTCTCCTATAATGACTGGTCACATTTATGGATTTGTTCAATAACAAAAATATTCCCGTTATAGCACTCCAAACGATAAAACTACTACACGGAGCGCATCCTGATTTGGAGAATACGGCTTCCCCAAAATGAATTTCTACACAATTCATAATCTGCGTATAAATGAGTACATTTATTTTGTCTACCCAGTATCATGTAGCTATAATGTATCTTGTAGTATTGTCATATTGATGTAGATAGCTTTAATTACAGCAAGTCAAAATCCATCGTAAAGCTTGTACTGAAACTTTCCATCATAACATTTGTCCTTTTCATGATTCGAAATTGTTCCCATGTGCTCGATGTAAAAGGGTCACATCAAAAAGACGAAGGGAAAACGAGATATTTAACAAACGAATACAGATATACAAATAATATGCAACACTATTAAATCTGAATGATTATTACAGTTCAAATGTCAGTAAATCGAACACCTTTCAGTCAACGGATGGTTACAATTAATATGTTTTCTGAAAGCAAAGAAAAAAAAGAAAAAGAACAAATGAATAATTAAGGTTGAACCTTTCAGGCATCTCATTGTACAGTAGGCTACCATTTACAATCCTCTCCTTAAGAGCGATAATTTTAAGTCAGTTTCCCAATTTCCTACCTACAATTAGTTCCCATTTACCGTTTGACAACAATATGAGCGGGAAAAATAGAATATATAATCATGGCTTCATCTTATCCTATAATATACTAGAGACATTATGTAGAAAAATAAACCTTGGAAGGAATTATCAGAGACCGTTCGTGCCTCTGGTGAATGTATGTCGCTAGCAAGGTTTTAGACCATTTTAACTGCTTTGTTTGTGAAACTGACGCCTTACCCAACATGGATGATAGCCTAGGCAGGGTTAAAAAGTCAATAAAAGCATTTATGGTTTCTTAACATCAACGTACGAGACGTGCGGAAACAATCGACCGTTTTGGGGTTTTTTTTGCACTTAAAAAAAAAAATTATTATTATTTCAGCCAGTGATATCCAATGGGGTTTTCTAAAAAAACAAAACAAAAAAAACATTCAGTGTATAATCAGTTATCCGGTGTTCACACTAGCAGGTGAAAAGCCTCTCGGGTCTCATCGTAACCTTGCGACAGCTTCCCGATCCAGCCAGGAGTATGAACGTTTTGCTAAAAGGTGTTAATTAACCCCATGTGTGGAGACTTTTGGGACACCCGGTAGTTTCGTTGGCAGTTTAGCAACGCAAGCTATCTGTACTAGTTAAGTGATTTTCCTTACACAGCGAAGGTCATGTTTTGATCACGTTGTTGTACAGTGACGAACCTAAATCAAGACATTTTGTAATCAGAGATCAGTCCATGAGGCTCCTACGCCACAGTTGGAACGAAATCTTTAAATGCAGGTTTCTCCACCTCATTTTAAATTTTTTTTTTTTACTTTTGGAGTAAACTAATTCACTTCTGGTTGAGAAACGTGGGAAAGTCAAACATATCTCAGGTTTTCAGAACTACAGCAGAAAACGTCCAAATTTCTCCACGTCAAGGCTTTTCCCAGGCTGCCACACGGATACATACGCGAGTACAGAATGACAGATAAAGAGAAAGAAGTCATATCGAAAGAACAGAGGCACAAATGATGAAACTCATCCAGTATAATTCCTCAGGCTTTCAATGAACTAGAAATCTCATCATTTAATTCAAAGTAAATGCTGGCCAATTTACTTTTTGGCACTTCTTTGCATTGTTTCACGACTGCACACTCCCAAGAAAGTATAAATACGCATCAAAAGAAATACAAGCACTGCTTTAGAGGCAACATATTTGACTAATAGTTGCTTTTTTTTTTTATATAAATATTCGATTGAAACGGTTCATGTCGGTTTTTTAAAACAATAAAGTGAAGCAAATGCACGCTGGTGGAAAAAAAAAAAAAGAAATAAATAAAATTTGCACCAAATTTAACTAGCTAGTCCCGAAAGTCTATACAAAAAGTGGTTTAAAAAAAAAAAAACCCAAACAATTATTGATGCTTATCTTGGAGGGAATATGACTTCCAGATGAGAACTTGTACACTAGCAGGTTTCTAATGTGTTCGATAAATGATGGAATCAGCGACAGCTCACGTAGCTTCGTTATTTTATTTTGCTAGCTAGTTGGCAACTCTTTATAAAAAAGGCAAGCACTTGGGAAAACAGTCCAGGAAACTCTAGAGCAGGGGGAAATCTCCCAGTGCGCACGCTTCCATTTAATGCATACACAGGTCATAAATCATGAATAAATAAAAAAAATAAAAAAAATAAGTTGATAAGGGCAAGTTAAAAATAGTATTGAAAATCAAAGGGCATGTATCCTAACTGGGAATTATAAGAGCAGGATTTGGAAAGACTAATCCTAACATGATGTGAACTGAAGTATGACTATATATTAGTTATTATTCAGTCGGACGTTTGTGATCTGCGGTTCATTACATTAGAAAGCTTCACCTTGCTAATAAACCAGAAACTCGTCTTTAAATGAAACCCAGTGTTAGCCAATACATTCCAAGCGTCCCTTGCATTCTTCAGTGCCCTAAATAACCGTCTCGTCATCCTAAATGATCATTAGAACCTGCTCGAACGCAACAATTACAGGAATTATGATATTGAACAGACGATAACCACCTGCCGAAGATCTGGATCTGGCTAGCATGCAACCCACCTCTGATCCCCCCCCCCCAAGAGTAAATATACACCCGTTCCTCACATTTCATATCTCCTGTTACACATATAACGCACATACCGAAATATACATCGACAGGCGACATAACTATGTACAAGGGCGTGTTCAGGACAGACAGACAGACAGACAGACAGACAGAACCTAGCAGTGAACACGACCTAGACGACTTGGTTTAATGTTATTTTGGGATCCGTGGTGCGCTTGTTCGTGCGGCTTCTTCACCGGTTGTGGGATTAAATTAGGCTCGGAAAGCAGCGGTTCTCGGTCACGTGTCCGGACTGTACACCCGAACGGTCTCGGAGGAAATCCGTGTCCGGCTCCCGAAATCTACATCTAGAGCTCATTTGTGACCTGACAGACGAATGAAGAAACGGTTTGCGGAAACAATGTTAGCGTTCTGTCGGCTAAAGTTGACACAAGGTGGCGTTTCCACTGACCTCAGCACACGGAACATTTCACTCCAACTGCTAGAGACACTACAGGACATCTCGCAAAGAAATGAAGACGTTCACTTATTCGCTTAATCTAGGTTTTGTCAGTCAGGCTGCTACAGCAACTGTAATCTTCCCATCTACGACATTGAGACTGAACCCGTTTCAACGAGACGATTCGATTAATAGTAACAGATACAGGAGTTACCACCAACTGCGATTTCACGAGCTGCAGTCTAAGAGTTTCAGCCGTAGAATCCAGACCGAGTGTCGATTTCTTCAGAGAAACTCTAGGACTGCAAATAGCGTCTGTTCTGCGTCATACTCGGTCCTGCTGAGGATATTTACTGATTGTTTACATTTCAGTCTGCTAAATACGACGAACGTAGATCTGCCTCCGGATCTGGAATTAAAGAAGTTCGATCCATTTCTCTTTCCGTCGTGCCGTCAGTCCTGTTCGCCTGGGCTAGCAGGCAGCGCCCCGTTAGCTTCAGGCAGATTTTCGATGCCCAGGTAGCCCAGCAGGATGTCGGTGCGCCTTTGAGACAAACTCAGAATGTCTTCGGCCAGCGCCTGAGTCGACGTGAAGCGCACTTTGTCGTGGTCAAACATGTCCTTCAGGTACTGCACAATTTGTTGCTGTTAAAAGAAGAAAAAAAAGCATTATTTAGCATTATAAAGATCAACTTGTAGGGTATTCAAGAACATGTTTTTGGTAAAGATTAGATTAGCACTCTAACCTTTCACTGAAGTCAACTGATTCTATGAAAATTGAAAAACGCTTACCACAAAAACGTCTTTTTCCTTACAGAACCATGTGTCAATTATTGGTACCACTACAAATTCTTATGAGCAAGGTGTACCTGAAGCGACTTCCCGTGTATATCTTACTTTTTTCAAAACCCTTAAGCAGTCATCCATGACTTCCTGTTTCACAGAGTTCTATTATACAAGGTAACACAAAGGCAGATTTCCCTTAGTCAATGATCAACATGGGGAAGATTACCGAATGTACAAAGGAAATCAGACAAAAGGTGTGTCGCATAAAGAAATAAATAAATAAACAAACAAATAAACGCACGCCCATATCCACATTGAGGACAATAACGGTGAAGTTTAAAACAAGAATAAATTGTCACTATGTACAGCAAGGCGGAAGGTTAGAGAGGCAAGAGGTTTGTCCAAGGATCATGGCTGGAGATTTGCAGGAGATGGCGGCATTTTGGAGTCACCGAGTCTTCAAATCTACAATCACACAGCACCTCCATGCCTGCAAATGATCTGGAAGGCATGCCAAAAGAAAGCCTTTTCTGTCATCGAACCTCAAAAGATAAGTGTCTGAAGTTCTCCAGACACTACGGGAAATTTGACAGGAACTAGGTTTACTGGTCTCTCTCTAGTGTTGGTGAGAGAGTATGTCATCTCTCCTCACCCAGAAAGCACCGCCAATTTTATTCCCTCGTCTAACCGCCATGGATGGCCGTGACATTATGGGGATTCGGACTCACGATATCCCGATGATAGGGGATATCACACACACACACACACACAAAAATTAACACAATTAGTGATGAACATCTTACTTTGAAAATAGTGCACACTTCAGTCAGATGCTGTCTGGGACCCAGGAATCCGAACGCCAGAACTGGACTCACGTGTTCCGAGATGGCATAGAAATGAGATATGAACCCATCCGGAACCTAAACAAAGCCCCAAGGGTTTATTCGTTTACATTTGATTGATTCGATTTCACATTTCCGTTCATTCATCGCTCTGTCTTTCTCCGTCCATTTGCATATTCGAATTTCCTAAAAGACTCGGGCACGGTACACCTCTGGAAGTTCTCCAAGTTTTAGTCATTTAGTTAGCAGAGTTCGAATACAAGGGTGGTACACGTTAGTGCAAGGTGGTACTTGCACGAACGCTGATCTCAACAGCTTCACTATTACACAGGATAGGATCAAATCGATCGCAATACTAGGAATAGCATAATACGAGTACAATGAGGTCATCCCATTCGTTGTGCTTACAGACTAATGCACATTTTGCTTCTTTTTAACAGATTTTTGATCTTCTGCTCCATTGGGTGTAGACATAAGGCAGATTACATACAAGTGTGTGTGTGTGTGTGTGTGTGTGTGTGGAACCTGAAGACACTTCACTGGCTCTTTAAATTTTATAATCACTTACCATCAGTAACCTTCTTTTGGCTTTCAGTACTGACCAACATGCTGTAGCTAAAGCCTGAGGAGACAAATAGAGCAGTTGTTGTTTAAAGAAAAAGAAGAAGAAGAAGAAGAAGAAGAATGTATGAGCAATTCAGTAACATAACATCAACATGGCTGCCAATCCTGAGGACTCCATGCTCCGAATATTGTACTACAGGCACTACAGAGATATGCCCTGGATGCAACGTACAGGTGCACCTCAAAAAATGTCAATATTGTGGAAAAGTACCATTTTTTCCGTAATTTAATTCAAAAAGTGGAACTTTTCATATATCCGGGAATCAGAAATCCAGTGTCTCCAAATATTCCGATAAAGAATTTATAAACTCTTTACTTTATAAACTCCAAACTGTTTGCAAGAACGGGCTTACCGTCTCTTTAAAACTGTCCGAGAGCCATCGGTTCCGCAAGACGGCGACCACGGAGGTAGGCGGGTTCTCCAGGTCCTCAAACGCGTCCATGAGGATGAAGTCCAACACGATGTCGAAGAAGTTCATACATACCACCTGTGCAGAGGTCAAAGGCCAGAAGCCACCGTTACTAAAACAGCTTTATGAGAGTTGCACATGACCTTAAGTCTAACGCAAGCAATGGGTTTAAGGGCTGACGCATCGACTAACGATTGCGTATAAGAATATTCATTTATCGGTCATTTTCGTTATTCTTAAAAAGCAAACATTTCTCAAGTGGAATGAATATGA
>CM022769.1:1515000-1660000 GCA_012411365.1 Ameiurus melas | reverse complement strand
ACAAGTTTATAAAAAATTTTTAATACAAATCTTTGTTAAATATGTGTGTGCCACAATTATTGGCACCCCTATGAATTCATATGAGAAAAATATATGCAAAATATATTCCCGATGATATTTTTAGTACACTTGTTCAACCATGACTTCCTGTTTCACAGGGGTATAAATATGAGGCAACACATAGGTCATTGATAATGGGTAAGAGCGAGGAAAATAGCTGTGATGTGCTGCAAAAGGTTGTTGAGCTTCACACAATGGGAAATGGCTATAAGAAAATAGCAGTTCGAGTGGCCAAAAAAATGTGTGAATTGAAGAGGAGAGTCCACCAGCATAGACCTCGAAATTTGGAGGATCTGGAGAGATTCTGTACGGAGGAACGGGCTTGGATCCCTCGCCATGTATTCTCCAACCTCATCAACTGACTGTAATCTTGGCAAAGGGAGGTAGCACAAAATATTGACTAAAAGGGTGTCAATAATTGTGGCACACCTATATTTAAAAAAAAATAATTAAAAAATTGGATAAACCTGTGTTATGTTTGCAATTGTTTGATATGTATGAGCGTGTGTGTGTGTGTGTGTGTGTGTGTACACATGTACCTGCCCAAAGGTGGAGTACAGGAACACAGGTATCTCAGCCACAGTCATGGCTAAGGCCTGCATGATGGACATGCCCTCTGCTTGCCTGAAAGACATTTCAGCTCCGCCCCTTCTTATGAGCCTTCACGTCCGGAGCTTGGCTCCCTGATCCCGGGTCAGCCAACGACGCGGCCTTCAAACCGACCTCAGATCAGCGGAGCTGCTAGAGCTGCCCTTTTCCTAAAATCACAGGGGAGCAGCTGACCGAAGATCAGCGTTTCAGCTTCTCAGGTCCATTGCGTTTCACTTTTGCTGCCTGGGAGACAAGAAAACAGTGCGGCGTGGCTTTGGTTAAATAAACAGATCTCCGTGTTACCGTAGTCACGTGATACAAAACGCATTTCGACACACAGTGGAACTTGCACCAGGGTTCTTGGACATTTTCCCTTGCCAACAGGTGATAAACGAGCTGGGGTTGAATAAAGAATCAGCACAGCAATCAAAAGCTTCACAACAGCACGTCTAGAACGGAAGCGTTTTACACGGCAAGGTGACGATTACAGTCGAGGTCATAAGTTTACGTTCCCCTTGCGAAATTTGCTTTTTAATAAAAGAGGGATCATAAAAATTGCATGTTGTTTTTGTTTAGTCCTGCTCTGAATAAGCCATTTCACGTGGCAGATGCTGACATACAGTATAGTCCACAAGACACGATAACAACTCCATTTACACAAACGAACCAGTTCAAAAGTTTACACACGCTTGATTCTTAATACCGCGTGTCGTTACCTGGATGATCCACAAATTCTTGTTGTTATGTTTTGTGATCGTTCTTTACGAGTCCCTTGTTTGTCCTGAGCTGTTAAACTGTCCACTGTTCTTCAGAAAAATCCTCCAGGTCCTGCACATTCTTTCCTTTTCCAGCGTATACTGTATGTATATCTGACCCCTTTCCAACAGCGGCTATATGATATCGAGACCCATCTTTTCACACGGAGGACGACTGAGGGACTCGTACACGACTATTACGAAAAGGTGCAAATATTCACTGATTCCCAAGAAGGCAACGCGAGGCATCAAGAGCCAGGGGGGTGTAAACATTTGAACAGGATGTTCAAACAGCTGGAGTTGGGGTTGTTTTGGGGTTTTTTTTAGTGCACTGAATCTCTGTTTAACCATCTTGTTCCCACAATGTCCTCTTTAGAGAACATCACACTGCTGGACACGAAAGAAGAGCATTAAATGCATTTCAGAGCATTATCAGTACTGCCCACGTACAAACCCATACCTACAGAAAGGAAATAAAATCCCTGTAATGTTTACCATGACAAGAAGCAACGTTCATTTGACTGCTATCATTAACAGATATGAGAAATGGTTTGAGAGAAAGGCAAAAAAAAAAGAAGAGGAAGGAGAGAGAGAGAGAGAGAGAGAGAGAGAGAGAGAGAGAGACAGGAAGAGAGAAGGAGAGACAGACAGAGAGAGAGGGACAGAGACAGAGATAGACAGAGAGAAAGAAAGAGACAGTGAGAGAGACAGTGAGAGAGAAAGAGAGGGAGACAGTGAGAGAGAGAGAGAGAGACAGTGAGAGAGAGAGAGAGAGAGAGACAGAATGAGAAAGAGACAGAGGGAGAGAGAGGAAGAGAGAGAAACAGAGAGAGAGACAGACAGACTGACAGAGAAGGATAGACAGACAGAGAGAGATGGAAAAGAGACAGAGACAGAGAAAGAGACAGAAACAGAGAGGAAGACAGAGAGAGAGACAGACAGACAGACAGACACAGAGAGAGGAAGAGAGAAACAGAGAGAGAGACAGACAGACAGAGAGAAGGAGAGAGAGAGAGGGAAAAGAGACAGACAGAGACAAAGAGAGAGAAAGACAGACAGAGAGACAGGCAGAGAGAGAGAGAGAGAGAGAAGGAGAGACAGAGAGAAGGAGAGACAGAGAGAGGGAGAAGAGACAGAGACAGAGAGACAGGCAGAGAGAGAGAGAGAGAGACAGAGAGAGAGAGAGAGACAGAGAGAAAGACAGACAGAGAGACAGGCAGAGAGAGAGAGAGAGAGACAGAGAGAGAGAGAAACAGAGGGAAGGAGAGACAGACAGAGAGAGAGGGAAAAGAGACAAAGAGACAGAGAGAAAGACAGACAGAGAGACAGGCAGAGAGAGAGAGACAGAAAGGCAGAGAGAGAGACAGTTTGTAGACTCTCTGTAACTTCTGCTTAGTTTGATTCAGACATTTCTCTCACTCCGTGTAGGAAGATAAATTGACAACCCTCGTCCTGTCAAACACAGCATGCTAGCTATTTAGCACTGCTAACAACTCGAAGCTTCCAAAGCAAACTCTGTTTTATTTCTTTCTGTCCCACTTGTTGCCCAATATAAACAGTAAACACCTTCAGCATGCTAAAAAGAAAAGAATCAACATAAAGCACAGCCACACTCACTCCAAATGACTGCTGGAGAAGGACATTCTCGACGCCGCACTTCACGCAGCCTAACCTGAGTCACTAAGGGCGGGGCTGCCGAGACAACTGACAGCCAGCTCCACCAATAGTCGCAGAGGCTTGGTAAGCGTTGCCCAATCAAAATGCTAGAACCGACACGCGCGTGGAATCCAACTGTCCATTCCTACCAGCTATGCTACATTATGGGCAGAATACTGATCTGCTGCATTTACGTAGCCTACACACCGTGCCCATTTTTAATTTGTAAAAAGCCCCCCAACATACCAATATGACCCATTTCACATCCTCTTTATATTTTTTTCAACTTTGTGCACTTCCAGTTCTTCCACCATGGCCCGTTTTAATTGACCCCAATGAAATGACGATGATGTCGGAACTAAGTATCTCGATGACTTCTTCACTCCGGAACATAAACATGAGCGTCCCGAGGAACATGTAAGAAGGCGCATGTCTTTATCTAGCTTATCGTTGTTGTTGTTTTTTGTTATTATTATTATTATTGTTTCATATTTTTCTGTAATTAATAACAGATAAAAATCACACTTTCCTGAAATGTGTTGTATCATATCAAAACATACTCCAAAACTATTTGTATCGTTTTTTGTTGTTGTTGTTAGGGTTTTCCGGAATTTCTTCGCCTGTGTCTAAAACGCCTGTGTGCTCCCTATATAAGGGCACTACCTAGGTTTTGCTATAATGGCTCCCACACTATAAGTAGTGTACTGTATCTCCAAAAGGGACGCGTTTGGGATTCAGCCCGCACTAATACCAAATCCGGATTAACACATGAACAAACCCATTGTTATTACTCTTACTTTATTGTCTGATCATAATTTTACTGCTTATTGATTATTCCGCATGTTTTATTCTTGTTAAAGGATGATTGAGCGAAAGTAATTTGCGACCTGGTGGGAGAGCCTGTGGCTTCAGCAGGATATGAAGTCTCTGGTATGATGGTGTGATAAAATGCAGAATGTAAACATCTGGATTTTGAGGGATGTTCTTCCTGACAGATGTGCATCAACTAACCTGTTGTTGTTGTTGTTGTTTTAAATGATGTGTTTTTAATTTAATGTGATACTGATGTCATACTGTGTTAATACCCAATTGCATAATTTCAGGGGTGGGGGGTTTCATAAAAATGTTTCCATTTTCTGTTTGTTTGTTTGTTTATTTATTTATTTATTTATTTTTAATCCCCATTCAGAAGTTTCGTTGGCTCCTCCTCCTCCTCATCACCCTTTCTTTGCTGCTCTGGTACAATCACGTAAGCAAAACAGGAGAAGTAGATCTGGGACTTCGTGGCTATGTGAGAATTTCACCTGGCATCAGGTCAAGTTCACGTGTAGGTTTGCTGATTTATTATTATTATTATTATTTTGTCTGTGATTTTCTAATTGTGTTTCAGTGGTGGAAATCGCAACCCACCATCACCAAAGCTATTATGCCTATAAATAACGTCAACCGGACCCTAATTGCAATTTTACATTGGTTCTGTTGGTGGAAAGTTCTGGTTGCCTCCAATCAATTTTATTACGAGTTTGCTAGTAAAATAATGTGTCCTGAGCAGGTCTGTAAATATTTTCCAGTTAGAAGGGTTCGTGAATGTAAAAACGGCCATAAGTTATTGTCATAATTCTATATTGGGACAGTTGTTAAAATTTGAAACAATTAGCAAGACACATACTAACTGTTTAAATTCCTTGCAACAGTACCTGGCGCTGCGCTGTGCCCGCTGTGCCGTGGTCTCCAGCTCGGGCCAGGTGCTAGGCAGCAGACGTGGGCGTGAGATTGACGGGCATGAATGCGTGATCCGCATGAACGCAGCGCCGACCCGGGGCTTTGAGGCTGATGTGGGCAATAGGACGACTGTCCGTGTCGTCTCGCACTCCAGTGTGCGACGCCTGCTGCGCCATGAGGCCTTTTTCTTCCAGCAAGAGGCAAACACACGCTATGTGGTTTGGGGTCCTGAGCAGAACATGAGGCACGACGGCAAGGGACGAGTGTTCAATGTGATTGCGAAAATGGCATTGAAATACCCAGGCACACACATCTATGTTGTGAGCAGGGAGAAGATGATGAAGTGTGATCGCGTCTTCCAGAACGAAACTGGAAAGAACAGGTAGCCATAAGGGTACTAATCTGTATCTTTCCTTGTCACTGGGATTTTAGTATGTATCTTTTACCTAGAAATGTGCATGCAGGACACATTTAAAGCTGTACTCTAAAAACCAGTTAAAGTCCATTTATGTAGCTGAAATTCTATTTTTAAAGTGACACCATGTCCACGTACAGGGTTCGTTTCCACTGATGCGGCGTTTGACAAATTGTCCAAACAAACAAAGACTATGTTATATTAGATAATTAGTACAGATACAGCATGCACCGTTATGATTTGTCCTACTAACCATGTACCTAATTCTCCAGTGGATGCATGACACACAGTAAAATAACACAATGCACATATAAACACAAACAAACGTTAATTATAACTCCGCTGATGATCTCTCTCTCTCTCGCTCTCTCTCACTCTCTCACCCTCTCGCTCTCTCACTCTCATTTGCTTTCTCACTCGCTCTCACTCTCTTACTCTCTCACCCTCTCGCACTTGCTCTTGCTCTCTCTCTCCCCCCCTCTCTCTCAGAATGAAGTCTGGTGCATTCCTCAGCACCGGATTTTTCACTATGATTTTTGCGCTGGACGTGTGCGACAGCATTAATGTTTACGGGATGATTGATGGCTCATATTGCGGGTGAGTGTGCGCACAGGTGCTTTACGATTTTTGTGAGATTTCTATCAGTCTGGATATGTTTCTTAAACTGAACAACTAAATTTAAGGTACTACTACTAATAATAATAATAATGTTTGTAATTATTATTACAAAGATTAGAAAGAAATTAGGCATGAACAGTAGAGGTCGACCGATAGTGGATTTTACCGATACCGATAAGTAAGTTGGGCAATATCTGCCAATAACCGATTCATTGACCGATCGTTTTTAAAGTGCACCTATTATGCTTTTTAAACGTGCTTAAATTTAGGTTGAGAGGTCTCGTACAATTGGTAAAAATAAATATAAAAAAAAACACTTTAATATTCTCATCATTTACATTGCAGCGTCACGTCTTTTTCTCAGTTTCACAAACGACTCGCTCAAGGATCCGTTCACTCTGGAACTCCTCCTTTCAGAGAGCCTCCTCTGCTCTGATTGGTCAGACGTCCCAGTCTGTTGTGATTGGTGTACCGCTTACAGCGCGTGTCAGAAAGCGAACTCCCATCACCATATCTGAATTTCCGCTCAGTAATAATGTTATCGATTTGAGCCCGAGTCCGATAGTGATACACCGACCTGGAAGATCAACCCGAACCACCATCGCAACCACGACGAGAACAGGACGTTTCTGTAAGTTTGTATGTAGTTTGCGAATAATGTGAGTTAGCCGGTTAGCAGAGGCTAACAGCTGTGCACTGCCTTTACGCGTATACAACACAAAACCACGCATTTGGAACTCTCGGTAGAAAATATATACATAAATAAATAATCATATTTACAGGTTGTGATCCAGAGGGGCAAGATGGTTCAAATAAAGTGCGTATGGCCCTGTCTTAAAAGGATAATCGTTTCGCAAATCCCACGTTGATTTCAATATATATATATATATATATATACAGTGGTGTGAAAAAGTGTTTGCCCCCTTCCTCATTTCCTGTTCCTTTGCATGTTTGTCACACTTAAGTGTTTCGAACATCAAACCAATTTAAACAATAGTCAAGGACAACACAAGTAAACACAAAATGCAATTTGTAAATGAAGGTGTTTATTATTAAAGGTGAAAAAAATCCAAACCATCATGGCCCTGTGTGAAAAAGTGATTGCCCCCTTGTTAAAACATACTATAACTGTGGTTGTCCACACCTGAGTTCAATTTCTCTAGCCACACCCAGGCCTGATTATTGCCACACCTGTTCACAATCAAGGCATCACTTAAATAGGAGCTGCTTGACACAGTAAGGTCCACCAGAAGATCCTTAAAAGCTACACATCATGCCGAGACCCAAAGAAATTCAGGAACAATTGAGAAAGAAAGTAGTTGAGATCTATCAGTCTGGAAAGGGTTATAAAGCCATTTCCAAAGCTTTGGGAATCCAGCGAACCACAGTGAGAGCCATTATCCACAAATGGCAAAGACATGGAACAGTGGTGAACCTTCCCAGGAGTGGCCGGCCGCCCAAAATTACCCCAAGAGCGCGCGCGACGACTCATCCAAGAGGTCACAAAAGACCCCACAACAACGTCCAAAGAACTGCAGGCCTCACTTGCCTCAGTTAAGGTCAGCGTTCATGCCTCCACCATCAGGAAAAGACTGGGCAAAAATGGCCTGCATGGCAGCGTTCCAAGGAGAAAACCACTGCTGAGCAAAAAGAACATCAAAGCTCATCTCAATTTCTCCACAACACATCTTGATGATCGCCAAGACTTTTGGGACAACATTCTGTGGACCGATGAGACAAAAGTGGAACTCTTTGGAAGGTGTGTGTCCAAGTATATCTGGCGTAGAAGGAACACAGCATTTCATAAAAAGAACATTATACCAACAGTAAAATATGGTGGTGGTAGTGTGATGGTCTGGGGCTGTTTTGCTGCTTCAGGACCTGGAAGACTTGCCGTTGATAAAAGGAACTATGAATTCTGCTGTCTACCAAGAGATCCTGAAGGAGAATGTCCGACCATCTGTTCGTGTACTCAAGCTGAAACGAACTTGGGTTCTGCAGCAGGACAATGATCCTAAACACACCAGCAAGTCCACCACCGAATGGCTGAAGAAAAACAAAATGAAGACTTTGGAGTGGCCTACCCAAAGTCCTGACCTGAATCCTATTGAGATGTTGTGGTATGACCCTTCAAAAGGCCGTTCATGGCCGAAAACCCTCTAATGTAACTGAATTAGGACAATTCTGCAAAGATAAGTGGGCCAAAATTCCTCCAGGACGCTGTAAAAGCCTCATTGCACGTTATCGCAAACGCTTGGTTGCAGTTGTTGCTGCTAAGGGTGGCCCAACCAGTTATTAGGTTTAGGGGGCAATCACTTTTTCACACAGGGCCATGATGGTTTGGATTTTTTTCACCTTTAATAATAAACACCTTCATTTAAAAATTGCATTTTGTGTTTACTTGTGTTGTCCTTGACTATTGTTTAAATTGGTTTGATGTTCCGAAACACTTAAGTGTGACAAACATGCAAAGGAACAGGAAATGAGGAAGGGGGCAAACACTTTTTCACACCACTGTATATATATATATAAAACTGTTAATAAATATTAGAGTACATAAAGTATATGCATCCAAGCTGAACCAAAAAGTAACACTCCAAATAACAAATAATAATAGAGACATCCAAAATGAATGTTAAAAAAAAAAAAAAAACACTGCAAACAACACAACAAAATTTGTCAGTTCTATCGTACTGTACTATGAAAATGTATCGGTGTGGATTTTTACCGTTTTATAGGTCCAGGTTATCGATACCGATTATTCGACAAAACCGGTCGACCTCTAATATACAACCACAACAGTAAGACTAGATAAAGAGGCTGTCAATCAAGCAGTCCTCATGAGTATTCATGAAACCGAGTTCTACTTCCACACAGTAAAATGGTAAAAGTCGACAGAGAAAAGGGAACATACAAAACGTGTTTAATTTTTCATTTGGGGAACATTTTAAAACACGATTTGACGTTGCTGAATGAGTTTGTTGAAATCCTTGATCTTTGATGGAAATGAAAAACATACTGTGCACAGCCTTTAAAGTGTGTGTGTGTGTGTGTGTGTGTGTGTGTGTGCCTGTGTAGCCTCACCAATTACTCTTCGGTGCCATATCACTATTACGAGCCGAATCGTCTGGACGAGTGCGGCATGTACAAAGTGCACGAGCGTGCACGGAGAGGCGGCCATCGCTTCATCACAGAGAAACAGATCTACAGACGCTGGGCATCGCAGGGAAAATTAAAATTCCGATATCCAACATGGTGAACTGTGCAAGAACCCAGCCACCTGGTGTGCTACGGAATAGCACGCTTCGAGTCCTACCTCGAACTGCTGTAAGACATCCAAAAAAGATGATGGCGAAAACCAACATAGGAACTGTGGTCATGTTACATTCATTTCGAAACCATGTCAATATTTCTTCATTTCATCTAGTTAAGCTTTTGATTTGGGGATGTTGATTAACTTACAGCAGCTTGTCTGTTTGTTTGTTTTTTTTTGGTTCCTGATTTCATAAGGAACCCCAAAGGGGTAATCAGCAATTATTTGCCTTTGCATAGTATTATTATAAGGCTGTGCTGTGTTGTTAGGCCATGTGAGGTCACATGAGACGACGTCACGTTGCAGGAGTTGTTACTGAATGAGAGAAGCTACATGATGATGTGGTTACATAAAGTTGCGTAAGGCTATGCTTGATGGTTTCATGGGGCCTTGTGAACTTGTACAGCTTTTCCACCAAATGCTATGGGTACTAGTCTGAGTGCAGACGTGTATGTTCCAGGATCATGTGTGTGTGTGTGTGTGTGTGTTTCTCTGTAAACATAAGCGTTCTCTGTTGGACGTGACGGTGTGACTTAGAAACGCATCAAGAGGCTTTTGCCCCTCAATAAATACAGTAAATGAGCCAGTCGGCATGTGAATATGGAATGAATTGAACTCTCCAGTCCTAGCCCCACCCCCTTCGTCTGACTCGCGTTAGTCCCGCCTCCTCTCGGTTGCCACCGCTTTCTATCAAGGTAAACGGAGAAGGTTTGGTGTACGTTAGTGCGAAATAAACTCAGTCGGTGTTTGTTCAACTTGGCCAACAGTCGCCATATACTACAGGGTGTCCTGGAAGTCTCCATACATAGCGACTATGTACGCTAGCACCATGTCGGTCGTGCCTTCGTCAGTAGATCTTCGTGGTCGTGCCTTCGTCAGTAGATCTTCGTGGACGACCGCTTCTCGGTCGGTCCGCAACACTTCCAGTCTTGATTGAATTTGTTGATAAGTTTGGCAACAGCGTCGTGTGTGACGCGCTCGTCGTGTTTCCTGTTAAAGTCCATCGCGACAGCTTCCATGGGAACGAACTAATTATGAAAAGCATTTAGGTTTTCCTCCTTTATTTCCTTTATGTATGGAGATTTTGGGGAAATGCAAAAAAGGCTGATCGTGTAACCTTTACCTAGATGCTCTTGCTAACTTTAAGAGCCAATACAGGAAAACAGGGAATTACACACGGCTGCTTTAATCTTTATTTTTTTCCTTTTCAGATTTAACATCAGTATTACAATACATTTTCCCCTTTGAAAGCCTTGAACTGCATACAGACACTTGCAGTGTGATCATGTTTACAGACCGGTGACTGTCTTGCAGGTCTGAGCGATAATATATTCAACATAAATAATATATCATTATTATTATTATTATTAGTACAGGCCCTTTAAAATGCCGTCACTACTCCTGCGTCTCGTTCGGTAGGGATCTGGACAGAACTTTTGCAGAACGTAAATTGTTTACAAAAGCATGTGTCGTAGCTCTCATAAAATCTTTCTCATGTTGAAATTTAGCTAGCGAACATAAACTTACTTTACTTCAAAGAAACGTACGTAAACCTCCTAACGTGCGTTCGCTTTTGAATCTGGCTCTGTTGGTCGTTTCCATGTTTGACCCAAGACATGACCATGCCGAGCTTGCTTTGAGTTTCAACGTTGTCTAATTTGACTTGTACAGAGCGACGCACAAATATCGCAAATATAAAAAACGTTATTTTTGCCATATGCATTCTAGTCAAACCAAAGGAATCCATGAACACGCTGCTCGTTTACGTATCTGCTTCTGCGTTTCATTCGTTCGCTGCGCGTCGTTGTCGAGCGCACGCGTGAAATTCTCAGCAGGAAATACGCTAGCTAGAATGTTTATTTGTACAGACTGCGATCACAGCCGTGGATATTTCACACAAAGTTTACAAAGTTTTATGATCAACTATTACTGCTGTTACATTAAGGCCTGTTCCTGGAATGTATTTTAATTCTTTCTTTCTTTTTTTTTGTGTTTTACTTCTTTTGGACTAAAATGTTAAGTGTAAAATTTAAAGCACTGATTCTCATTTTATTTACGCGATCATGCATATATATGCACTTTATGCAGTCTGTAAATCGCTCTAGGCTTTTATGTTTTATTGGTCGAGAATGCCAGCTAATTTGTGTGCTTTATGCATGTAGGTTTCGTTTTTTTAAGCTGTACATTGCACTTTCAGTTACGTAGTACGGGAACTTTACTTGCTTGAAAATACGTTAGGAAAGGTTTTATTAATGCTGTGGTGGCCTGGGAAAACCCTGCACATGGTCATAAAAATGGACTTCTTCTTTAACTGTAAATAGATCTGAAAACCATGGCACAAATTAGAGAAACGGTCCATTAGATTTGTAGTTGCGAAAGTAAAAATGTACAACCTTTGTACTCTGTCGTCGTCAGTAGCCCCGTCTACTGCTACCTTAATCCTGATACATACCTGTGACACGTATTTGCAATAAACAATGCAAAATTCAAAAAAGAAAAAATCTCCAAAAAGGTTTTTATTTGATTCACCTTTGTAATTCAACCAGAAGTACAAAATGGAGCGCATTGTGAATTTCAGTGCCCTTTCTGACTAGCATAGGTGCATTGTGGAAATTTTGACCGCATGCATATATGCATATATATGCATATATATATATGTATATGTATGTATGTATATGCATGCATACAAACTTTTGCGCCCCCATTTCCATCCACCACCAATTCTTAGGTAAATATGTTGCTCTAGTGGGGTTGAAAATTAATTTGTGTCAAATATTCTCAAAACAAAAGCCCTTCAGTTTTTTTGTTGACAGGAATCTCTTCACCTCAGTTCACTTGACTGCGTTTCAGTGTATTGGACGTTAACTCTTTATTTTACAGAATGACGTCTCTATTGAATCGTGAGGTTTGGAGTGACGTCTCGATCCTTTGGCGGTCGAAAGACAGCGCTCCGCGTTAAGTGAGGTCAACTGGCTAGTGCACTTTAAAGCGGTTGTAACGTGACCGTTTAATATGATATTGGATGATGACATTTGAGGAAGTAATATAATCTAATGCTGCTCTCTAAATGTCTTGCTTTAAAAACACTTTTTAAAGACTGTTTTTAGACTATGTCCAGGGTATTTGTACCGGTTCTTAGCTTCTTAAAATGGTTTTATTTGGAGTCCTACATGAGAAAAGAAATACCTAGATGGAACCTTTTGCTTTTATTATGATACTTTTTTTATTATTATTATTTTATTACATTTAATACTTTCCACACTAATTTGATTTCATAATTTAGTCCTCAAACATGTCAGTGGAGAAATAATTCCTTTTGTTCTTATTTTTGTCTGGGTTTTTTTTTTTTAATAGATTTTACTTGATCTGATTTCAATTTTTAAAACCATAGTTTGTATTTGTTTTCTGGTTCAAAATATTTTCATCCAATCCTACATTTGACCTTTTATCTGTAAGTCTACTGTATTTTTATTTATTTTAATTTTTTTTACCTTATAATGCATTGAAATCCCTGAGGATTTGTTTTTAATAGCTAAAAATCTGCTGTACACCTACTGTGATTTTATAATCTCCAACAATATTTTGCATGGATATTTTCAGTAAATGTAAAGCTGGGGTCATAGGATTATGTCCTTCTGCAGCTGAGCCAATTGCTGCTGTTGTTGTTGTTGTTGTTTTAAATTATTTTAAGTGTAAAATAGATTTTATTTGGTTAATTCACCACAACTGGATTTGCATCCAGAAATATTTGTGTTGCAGCATTTCAAGCCCTATAGCCCTATAGGTTTCCCCGATCAAAGATTCCTCTCATTGGCTTAGATCAGGGAAATCAAACTGTACTGCACTTGTGCACTGCTGCAGCACTGTAGCCCACGTTCATGCTTTTATCCGGTCACTTTAATGTAACCCGGCAGTCTTTGATACAATTTTGATATTCATTTCTCAGCCAAAAACATATGCTGTTCTACGTGTAAAGGAAATGAATACGTGTCCGCTAATAGCAAGTTCAGTGTGTTGTATTTATATTTCATAATCCAGTTCAGTCACTAATAACACATCAATCTGCATTGTCAAACATCTTTTATTTTTTATTTTTTTATTATAATCTTTCAAATAAAGCCAACTGCGTTGCCAAGACTTTGACTCGTTTCGTTTTTTCCGAATTGACTCAATCAAAAATGAGTCGGTTATGCTTTTGAACAGATTCAGTATCGAATTGTTAACGACTACCAGTTCATTTAAGATACAGTACTGTGCAAAAGGCACATGCAAAGAAATGCTGCAGAGCAAAGATGACTTTGAAAAATAACGAAATGAAATGTTTCTACATTTTAAAAGATACTATAAAGAGCAGTAAACAGTAATAAATGAAACAAAGTCAATATTTGGTGTGACGACCTTTTGCTTTAAAATTTTTTATTTTATTTTTTTCTTAGTAGTCTCAGGTACAACTTGCACAGTTCTCAACTTGTGCTGGAAAACTAATGTTTGGAAATGTAAACTACATTTCGGGGTGCATGCAATACTTTCTGTGTAAGTTATTGTGTTCTAGAAGGGAACCCCTACATTTTAGGAGGCGTAACCTGAAGAAACCTTCCCGATGGTCGATGGAAATTGAAATAAATGCATACTGGTAGTCATGTGGCCATGTCGAAGCGCCTTAAAAAAAAAGATTTAATCTAGCAGCGTTCTGTTTGTTCTTCTGTGGAAACCCTTGTAGGCTGTTTGTAGAACCTTACAAGAGAGGCTTAAAGAAAAGGTTCCAATTAGAACCTAGAGCCCTCAGTCATCCAAACAACCCCAAAGGAACCCTTTATCTAAGATACTACTTATTAATTGTCGCATTGTAAACTACAATCATCATCCACTTTATTAGGAGCACCTGTACACCTGCACGCTTATGCAGTCGTCCAATCAGCCAACCGTGTGGCAGCAGCACGACACGTCAAATCACGCAGATACGGATCAAGAGCTTCAGTTCACTTGCACTTGAACTAATAAAATAATCTGACTGAGAATTCAGCAGAGTATTCAGCAGATTAGATTATACCAAACACTGTATGGACATAGCAGTTATTGTGGTATTAGTTATCTGTGATTTCAACATCTATATGGATGTAATCTCTGATCCATCGACTCATAGATAATCAACATGTATAGTCAATATCTACAAGCTTAATCTAAAACTGTCAAATACATTCTAATCAGACTATATTCCAGGTTTATATTGAGTTAGAAGAGTCACGTGTTTTTCTGTGTCTCTCTGCACAGCTGTCTTGTGTTTTTCTGGATCTTTCTGCACAGCTGTCTTGTTTTTTTTTTTTCCTGTATCTTTCTGTTTACTTTACACAGAAGCCGATCAGCGTTCTTGTTAGAAGCATCCTGTGTTTTTCCTCCAGAACATTATCTTCTACAACAATAGATGAGCATTTAGACATTTTTATGCACGGCCAAACCCGCTCTTCCGATTAAGGCAACACCGAGGCTTGGAAAACACAGACCTTTCGAGTATCGAGCTGGGATCAAAGCCAGAACATTTGGGACAGGGTCCAAAAAACAAAACAAAAAAAAACCTTGTCCTCATAAGAACTTTGTCCTCGTGAAACCGTTTTAAACAAATCAGCTCACTGCGAATGCACCACAAGTCTAAGATATCCTATAGACATGAACAATGAATTGTAGCTAAGGAGGTTGGTTTGTTTTTAGGAAGAAAGGGTCAAAATTCTGCCGAGAGATTAGAGGCCGTCTCAGAAGAGTATAAAAGCCCATGTATTTTTGCATAAATTTAGACTGGTCTCACTTTATTTGTCTGTCACTGTCAGCTTCACAGGGTTACTAAGTTCTTTTGGCCTTAAACAGCATGTATCTGGCTTCACACACAAACATGGCTGCACACTGGCTCGAGTGATTGCATACGGTTTAGCTATCAATAAACCGAAGATATTTGACATTGTCGTTTCTGACCACTAGTGTGTCTTCTTTGAAATGTCAACACTAAGTGCTATCTCACTGCTGATACAGCTGTGACATTCCTGGAGCTCATATCATCTCTCCCGACTCTTTCACTGCCTTCCTTAGACACGCTAGTGGAGAGCTTTAGTGTCAGGCTGACCAAAGTCTGTTGCCCCTTTAAAAACAACAACTGGCTCTGGGATAATTAAAGCTACCCCTCGGAGAAATAGTGCCTCCATTGTAAGAGACTGCAGAAGAGCAGGAAGGCGGTGGTAGAACATGAAGCTTATGCTTCACCGAGAGATCTATAAAAACAACTTGAGAATACTTAATAGCGAAATGAGGTCTGCTGAATCTTAATTCTCCACCATAGATAGGTTGCTAAACCTCTCACCTCGAAAATTATCAGACCTTCTCGCAACTGAAAAGTGCCATGAGCTCGCAGCTTTCTTCAGGGATAAAATTACTATCATAAGACAAAACACTCGACCTGTTGCTGTGAAATGTATTTCTATCGTCTCTTTCTCAGTGGTCGGCCCTAAGACACTCGCCCTGGTTGTATCACTTATGAATTCTTCGAGCTGCTCTCTCAACCCATTACCCACCAGCTTTCTTAAGTGGGTTTTAAATTCATAATGACCAGACATATCCTGAGCGTTGTTAATCTGTTCCTCCAGCAAGGAATTTTTCCACACACCTTTAAGGCCTACGCTGAGGAGAAACAAGCTCGCTTCTTCTGTGCTCGGTAACTACAGACCTATCTCTAATCTTCCATTTCTTGGCAAAATAATTGAAAAAGTTGTGTCCACGCAGTACAGCTCAAATATCTATCTCAACATCAATCATCTCAACGAGACATTTCAGTCTGGCTTTCGGTCCGACCGTAGCACAAAAACTGGTCCTGCAACAAAATAAGGGCTCAGGAAATCGGTCAGTTCTTGTTCTTTTAGACATCAGTACTGCCTTTTACACGGTCGACCATGGGATTGTGCTTGACCGACTGCAAAACTGTGTTGGCTCATCAGGCCTAGTCCTAGCTTGGTTTAAGCGGCGGGGAATATTATGTTGCACTAGGTACAAATACCACCAGACGGCCATGCGATATCTTGTGGCTCGATTTTGGGTCCATTGTTATTTCATTTATATATGCTGCCATTATTCATTAATTGATATAACATCTCCTTCCATCAGTAGATACTTAAGCTATCTACACCATGCATCTATATTCACTCATCACAATCTCTCCAAATGACTAGAGCCTCCTCATTAGCTGAACGGGAAGGGGGGGGGGCATCCTTGTGGATGACTGGGGTGTTATATCTGGTCAAATCAGATGACAGAGTATAAAATTTTGCAGAAGGAAATTGATATTCGTGATTGCAGCTCCACTGTATTTCCCATGCTGATGACGCAGACTAAGCCCCCTAACCCCCCTCTCTCTCTCTTCTGTATCCCTTCACCCTGCGTCTAAACGCGCAGATATCAGCGCCGATGCACCAGATAGAGAGGAAAACAAGCACTAGATCGGTGAGTGTGAGATTATAATAACATGTTATAGTGGTGTATTGTTTGACAGGGAGGACATTAGTGACGGCCGAAGCCGAATGGTTTGGTTTTGTCTCTGTATTTACCCCCATGATCATACTGACCGCTTCATGGGGCTTTTTATAGTATAGAGTCGGATATATATGTAAGCTAAAGAGAGAATCGGATGATTACGGGTGTACCCCCCTTTTATTATTATTATTATTATTATTAGTCGTAGTAGTAGTACTTAATTAATTAATTAATTAATTAATTTATAACAGCGTCACATATACCGTTATTTTCTCCCGTCCTGCGCGTGCCTAGAGAAAGGCCGTTATAGCCTAATATATGAACAATAAAAATGGTTATGCAATCAGAGAAGAATGTGCTGACTGACGCACTGTTTACCATGAGGAAGGAGAATTGTACTTAGTAACATCGCCAATAATTGCACGATATTGTGAAATATTAGTAGCCTGTGTTAGTTATTGTTATTGTTTAGGCATTGTTGTTGAGTATTGTCTATTGTATGAGCGTATTGTTATTATTATTATTACGTCAGAGTGACTTAGTGGATAGTACGTTCGCCTCACACCTCCAAGGTCGGGGGTTCGATTCCCACCTGGGCTCTGTGTGTGTGTGTGTGTGTGTGTGTGTGCGGAGTTTGCATGTTCTCCCCGTGCTGCAGGGGTTTCCTCCGGGTACTCCGGTTTCCTCCATCAGTCCAAAGGTACGCTTGGTAGGCTGATTGGCGTGTCTAAAGTGTCCGTAGTGTATGAATGGGTGTGTGAGTGTGTGTGTGTGTGTGTGTGTGTGTGTGTGTGTGTGTGTGATTGTAACCCCGCCTCGTACCCCGATGCTCCCTGGGATAGACTCCAGGTTCCCCGTGACCCTGAAAAGGATAAAGCGGTATAGAAGATAGATGGTTGGATGTTAGCTGTTTATAACCGTGTTATTATTTAACTAGTGTAATTAACGTTTAGTATAATAAGATTGTACACGTGTGTCACGTGTGTTGGATTATTTGAAGTTTCATTTACTTAGTATGCTATTCATATAATTTATTCAACTGTAATACCTTCTATGACAAAGTGTTTGGTTGATGCAGGATACAACTAAGCTGAAGGTTAAGGGTTTTGCTCAAAGACCCAACCATGGCAATTTGACAATACTGTCTGGATTGTAACGCAAAGCCTTAACCACTGAGTCACCATAACTTCCTCAACTATCTCACATTGACTCTTCTCCTGGGGTTAATTCAGTGGTAGATGTGGTTGAATCAATGCGAACTAGTCGTACTAATTGTGATGGCTCAGTGGTTAAATGTTTCGAGTTACAATCCAGACAGTACAACTTCACAGGTTGCCAGTAAATGACTGTAAAATTCATCATATTGATGTTATGGAGTTTAAAATGTACAGAAATATCGTAGCATTTCGGCCTTGCAGATCTTACAGTTTCTATTTATCAGACAGCGGTTAAGCTAATTCTGCAGAAGTCTTGTGATATTATCGCTACAAGCCAGACTCTGGTATCTCTTACTAAATATGACAGTGCCGTGTTTCTACAACCTCGTCTCAGTTTATCAATTAATACTCGGCCAGTAAATGATATACTGTTTCGGTCTGTCTTTCTCTAGGCATAACGGCTCAAATAAATCATGAGCTAGTCGGAAGCAGGAGAATGGGGCTTCGGTTGGTGGAGAAGGTAAGCGGAGATCGGTCTGTCGTGTTGTTTTTTTTAAACGAATACGGATATTTTTCATGTGTTTTAAAGTTTCCGAAAATCATGCTAGACCATCACCATAGATCATGATTTAGCATCATATCACTTGATGCACTCTTCATTACAACGAAAAGCCGAGAAAGGTAGGAAATTCAGATGTGTGGGAATAAAGAAATCTACCTAAATTGGATTATCAGATGATCTGGAATGGTGGAGGAAACAGAAAAAAAAGGGTGAATCATTCATTGAATGATAATCATACAGTCCTATCTCAGGATACTGTTTCACTCCTCCTAACCACCAGCGTTTACTGTAAGTGCCATGATCATGCTACCCCCACCTCCCCACCCCGACAAATCACGGGCTTGCTAGAACTGTGGGTTTTCCAGAAGAGAGTTATCAACGTGCGACTAGACTCCAAACAGCACGGACTGGAAACATGTCCTTGCCTGAGTGAAAGGAGCTCACGTGGGCAATGCATTGTGTTCCGAGCACGAGTCCAGTTGGGACTGATGCAGTACCGGAGAGAATCACGACAGACACCAGAGATTGCGGAACTGTGTGGTGCATGTTATTAGTTCTCAGAACACCCTGACAGCTTCCTCCCCAAGCGTGTCTGCTGTCCCAGATGGCCAGCAAGATTTGGTACCCTCAGCCATGTCACATGTATCTGTAAGTGTGACCTCTCTGAGTGAATTGCCAGTTAAGGACTATCTAAGAGACACTTCTGAATGCAAGAGTCTCCATCACATGGGTCTTGTATACTCTTAAGGGGAGGTTTTTCTGCAAATTGTGTTCATCTTAATGGCCTATCTACCCTAATGGTGTATGCGGCAGCCAGCACAGCGCCATGTCTATCATCTGTATAGGGTCCCATAGGATATTGCTACTTTTCCAAAGTGAACAAGATGCCTCCACCTGCCACTGTCTCCTAGAAACATGGCACGTGACGTTACCGTTGTACGTTAAAGGCCCTTCTTATCAGCCTATGCATGAGATTCACTTGAAGTGAGTGTCAGTGAAAACTGATTTCTTCGACACCAGTCACTTTAGCTAGTTATTCCACAAGCCTCCGCTGTGATGTGCTCTTTATGGAAGAGAAGGTTTTAATTGTCTAGATTTACAGTGGAAATGTTTTAACCTGCTGTAATGTGACAACAATATGAAGAAAATGGAAGTACAGTAGGCTACAGCGCTGTAAGAACATTGGGCTCTGGAACGCAGGATCCTTTCTGTGGGAAAATGTTCAACTTTACACTTTTACTTTGGATAAAGTCTGCAGACAGTCAATCAGTATATAATCACACCACAACTATCACAAACTGAGTAGTAGCTCAGGGATTCTACACTCATGGGTTTCATCTTTCTATTTTGTTTCCAAATTAGGGGAACCACAGCAAGCGGATGGTCGTATTCGTGGCGCTCTTTCTCATCACAACCCTCTTCTTCTTCTACAACTCCACCAGTACAAATGAGTCATATGAGACTTTTAAACTGGCAGCGTATAACAGTGCCACCAAAAACACTGACCTGAAGAAATGGGCTGGAAAAGATGGTTACATTCCTGTTTTTGGCAACAAGGTAAGGCTCAAGTGTCACTGCTTTAAATATTGTGATACGGTACAGTAAAATAAGAATCTCTTTAAACATGAATGCCATTGTCGGTGTCCTCCTTAACGAACTAAAATCAGTCTACATCTGAAACAAACAAAAAAAAAAAACGGAAAACTTTCACATTTTCCAGACCTTTTGTACAGACTATTGTCAACGTAAACTCTTGTTTATCAATGACCCATAGGTCAAAGTTGAAATTACTTATGCTAAACAGTATAAAAACATCGTATCAAAACAAAAGCACGATCCAAATTCTTCGAGAAATGAATAAAATAGCATTTTCCAGAAATGATCTGAAAGAATCCTTGTGAATCTGTGTCTGTATGACTTAGGTGCAACTTAAAATGTCCCGATGTAAATAATATATCTGTGTCTGTGTCCTGTAGATGTTTTCCCCCATACTGCTAGGGAAATTTACTTCAAAATTAGAGTAATAAGTAATGTGTGTGTGTGTGTGTGTGTGTGTATCAGAGTCTGACCCTACACTGTGGCCAGTGTGCCCTGGTGACAAGCTCAAGCCACCTACTGGGCACCGGCGCTGGAGCAGAGATCGACCGCGCCGAGTGTGTGATCCGCATGAACGATGCACCTACATCGGGGTTCGATTCTGATGTGGGAAATAAAACTAGCCTCCGCGTTGTTGCTCACTCCAGTGTGATTCGTTTCTTCCGAAAACCCCAAGAGTTCCTCAACTGCTCTGACTGCCCATCTGTCATCTTCTGGGGTCCGCCCACAAAGATAGGACCCAGTGCCAGTGGTGCTCTCTACAAGCTGATCCATCGTGTCGCCGCCACGTGCACCAACCTCACAACCTTCGTCGTCACTCCGAGCAAAATGCGCAAGTTCGACACACTCTTTCATAAAGAGACTGGCCGAGACAGGTAGCCTTTAGGATCGTACTCTTTTTTTTTTTTAAACACTGTTAACCCTCCTGTTCTGATTCCTAGAAAAGCACGACCGCATTCCTTTAGCACCAGGAATCGTTCCGATTTTAGAACTTATATCAAAATACGAGGCTGGGAGTCCAAGAGAGCGAAATTGGCCATGATCTCTGGCTGGATAGGCTGCGATATAATCACCTGAATATTACCTCCAAAGTAGAACCCTTACCACAGAGGGTTTCCTTTTCATACAAGTTAGATGTGAATGATATGGAGGGTTAATTGTATATTAATCATAAATACGGTTTGCCATCAGGGTGCATTGATTGATCACGCTACTAGTGGTCTGAAGCTTCCTGTTACAACTTTAGTCTTGTATCTCCAGTGTTATACTAAAATCTGTATGAATTAAAATTTCCCTCCAAACATTGCTTCAGCCGCTGCGTCTATGAAACTCTGAACTGTATTTTCTGTTCCCTCAGACAGAAGTCGCAGTCATGGCTGAGCACCGGCTGGTTCACCATGGTCATCGCTATAGAGATCTGTGACAAAATTAAGGTTTATGGGATGGTGCCTCCCAGCTACTGTGGGTGAGAAAAACTTTCTCTCAGATGTCTACAAATCGGGTTTATTCACAATTTACACTATTTTGACAATTCACCATTCTGTGGCATATAGGGAAGAGCTGAAATCCCACAATGCACTGCAATCTATATTGTCCACGTAATGTAGACTAATAGTTAAAGAAGATCAGTATTGTCAGTGACGGCCTTCGATGAACATTTATCTTCACAAAGTCCTCATTCATACGTTTATACATTTTAAATTCTGTTAAAATACTAATTAATTGTTGGTTGAAAAAAAAGTATGATAATGCTGCTATTTGATAGATGTAAGATAACGGTCCATTGTTTTGCTCACCTAGAGTTATTATTGCACCTAGTGGTCAAAGAAGGGAACTGCAACAAGCGCTATCAGAGGCCCATTGGGACAGGAAACAGGATGCCCTATGCAGGCTTTATAACTTTTTTTTCCGTGTTGGACGAACAGTGGACAGGACAGATAATGACACGTCTGCCAGATTGAGCTCGTCTTAAAAATACTCTGTGGATGCATAGATCTTGATTTATAAGCAAATAATCGTCGTTATTAAATCTATTAAATTTTTGCAACCAAAGGCAAAATGTAAGTGCAAGCAGTGTGTCTAGGATGTACAGAACCATTTCTATTGTAAGCTATATTGCAAAGATGAGAAGAGGGAAAGGGGGATATGGAGTGGATAACGTCTCAAATGCCTATTATGCGGTTACTCAAAAAATTTACTAATTCGTAGCCTGTAGCATAAGTCAAGTGTGATTTTTTTGTTTGAGGCTATGTTGTTATTATCGTCATCCTGCCCCACCAAACTCTATGGTCACTTGCTGCTACTTCATATTGTACTTCAGCATTTGCAAACAACGTGCGACTTTTATATATCACTTGTAGTGTGATGTGGGATTATTTTTTTTACGTTACGAAGAATGACGGATCCTGAATGAAGAAATGTTATGGGATGTTACATGCGAGTAATTACGATCTCTGTGGTATAGGAGGCATCCTCAGCCTAAAAGAATGCCATATCACTACTACAAACCCAGAGGGCCAGATGAGTGCGTAACCTACCTGCAGAATGAGAGGGGCCGCCGTGGAAATCACCATCGCTTCATCACTGAAAAACAAGTTTTTGCTCGCTGGGCCAAACTCTACAACATCAGCTTTGTACACCCCACCTGGTGAGAAATGGATAGCAAAAAGGCTGCCAGTCTCATTCCTGGAGATCCAATATGGCCACCAGCTCACCTCTCAGCCTAATGAGACACTGATCTAAAATGGCTAGCAGCCACAATATCCTTCCAGTGTGAAACAATCAGCCTTACTTTCAGCTCAACAGGGGTACGGTCCAACATGGCCCACAGCGCCAATCTCCAACTACAAGGAAAAGTATTAGTTTTACTCTCAAAATGATCCAAAATGGTATCCAGCCTCAAACTGAGTCTAATGAGAAGCTGCTTTAACATGACCACCTGTCCAAGCTGTTGAGATCAAGTCAAATGGCTGCTTATTTTACCCAAAGCCTAAAGAGAGATTAAACCAAAATAGCTGCTGTGTTCACATTTATTACCACAGTTACAAATTGACCACTGGTTTCCGCACTGTCCATGTAGACGAGGACCTTCTTACAGATCTGGCCAAGCTGAATAATCCGAGTTTGAAAATGGTGCATGCTTAGACTTTAGAGAGTGTCATCTCTTTATTATACAGTTTGGCCATTCGAAAGCCTGGCAAACATGCCAATCATTTTGTTTAAACAGATTTTCAATCTTTTTAAAAATTTACCAAATAAAAACGTAAACGTGTGATAGAGTTAATGATATTGCAATAATCAGCAAAGCGGTGCCGAGTACGTCTTTTTGTAAACAGTTCCATTATACAATTCTGGTTGAAAAATATTGCTACATATTCATATTTTTACAAATGCCATTAAGAGCCCAAAAAAAAAAAACATTTCTCATGAATGGTACTTTTAGATTACACATATTTCCAGTGTTGGGAGGACCTTCAGAAGAGACTGGAACAGAGTGCTGGTGTTTGGTATTGGCACCCAGTTTTATGTTTCTAGGTGGAATCTGTTTAAAAAAGAGAGAGAGAGAGAGAGAGAGAGAGAGAGAGAGAGACAGACTCACAGAGAGACAAAGAGAGAGAAAGAGAGAGAGACCCTAAGAGTTTTAGTTAAAAAGGACCCCAGTGCACATTTGGCCAGGATTTCGTGGTTTGTTGCCAAAATTTCCAAAAGCACTTGTAAGGGTTCTTTTAAAAAATAAATAAATAAATAAAAATAAATAAAAATCTAACCAAAGCCTTTACTTTCCATTGTAACCGTACTATGATGTGACCTTTTCATTTGAATTTAATTTCATTTATTTAAAAAAAAAAAGGGAAAAAAGTTTTCTAGATTGATAATTCTCTTTCATGTCTCAATATTTCAAGATAGACTGCAATCACTGCCCACCTAACGTGCCAGCAACACATGCAAAGACAAAAAGCCGAGTGTTTTAATTCACGGATTCTCTTCTAATTTTATTAGCTAGTGCTCTAGAGCTAGGAATTATCGGCAGATGATTCATCCAGCTGAAAATCCTTCAAATTCTATTCATAAAATAATAAAAAAAAAAAGTTTCTTGTGTTCATAACTAGTGTCTGTTATCGCAACATATTCAACAACGTGCTGCCATTGCTGAAGCAAACAAACGCAAAACGTGTAGGTCGCCCGTTTCAGAAAAAAAAAAGGGTCATTGTGAATTTAAATCTATAATCGCAGTTCTGACTTGATTTCTTGCAATTGTGACTTTATTTAACGCAATTAGGAGTTTCTTTACTTTCTTTACTCACGATTTAGACATGCACTTGACGCAGTACCTGAAATTTGATTCACTTCAGGTAACGAGCGCATGCTAGCATCTGGTTTCCTTGTATAGCATCTGGTGTTGTTCTTATATAGCCTATTTATAGAGAATGATTGGTGGCTTTGTCCGTGCACTCTTTGTACATCACTAAATGTCAGGGGGACGCCTAAATTGAGAGAGAAAAAGTCCGAATTGTGAGATCTGAACTCGTAATTGCGAGAAATGACATCAAATTTGTGCGATGTTAAAAAAAATAAACGGCGAGAATTAGAGTCAGAGTTGTGAGATTTAAAGTCGCAATTGTGAGAAAAAAGTCAGCATTGTGAGATGTGAACTCAAAATCGCAGTTTGTAGCAGTCTGCTACTGCTGTTACATTTAAGACAGTTGGTTTAATTCTTACACACATCTGTAAATGTAATTACACAATAATATGTATTAGGTTTCTAACTAAATGAGTTTGTTTGCATGGCACTAGAGCTGCAATGAATAATGGATAAAATCGATCGATTAGTTGGTCTGCTTCTGTTCCGAGTCCTAAATGACGCACTTACACTATGCACTATGTACTCTACCGTCTAGTGTATGAATTTTAGAAAGGTACTATCGTATCGAAATGAAATGCGTTTTTCTTTACTAACCGGTAGTATACGCTGTTTCCCAGTCGATGGCACGTGACGTCAAACGCACGTAATGCGCCGCCGCTAGCTTTAGCAGAAAACCCAGCAAATTTTTTCTTCAGCTTACTGTTTATGTCAAAGTTACCTTTTAAGCCCACCGTCATCATCAGACAGAGGCGCAATCGTCAAGAGATGGCAGAAAAAAAAGTGTGCGACCTGCTAAGGCGTGGGAACATTTTACACTGAATTGCGCTGGTGTAGCACGGAAGCACGAGCACAAACTTGTGTTTATATCCAAAATGCTCCAGTGTGCACAAGGGGTTGGGGGAAATTAAAAGGGTTCGTTTCATTCAAGTTTATCATCATTATATGCTGTATTTGCGCGCATGCAGTGTAAATTCTGTCGTTTATTATAACGGGAGCGATCCGTAAGTGATCTGTCTGTAACGAGGCCGCGTAGCTCCTCAGTCGCAATGTAGACGCGGTGATAAACGGCGAGTAAGATCGGTCATGTCTAATTAAAACGGTACGACCAAAGTAAACATCAGTAAAACGATATACCTAAAGACTGTGAGTACCAGAAACCGTAAGGTGCCGAGAACGTGAGCCTTTTATTTTTATTCTAGGACTGTAATCGAGACTGTATGGAAAATGTGGCTTTAAAAAAATCCGATTAATCGAAGGAAAACAATTGTCAGATTAATTCGAGTATGAACGTAATTGTTAGTTGCAGCCGTAAATGGCACTTTACAAAATGCTATTGCCTAGCTTTAGCAGTGATATAACTGGATGGCGGCTAACCACCTCGCTCACTGTGTATGTTCCCTATCTGCTTATGACCCATGACCTTTGACAAGCAATATCGGGATTGGTCATAAGTCTACCTTAAAGCGCACCTATTATGGTTTTGAAACATACCTAATTTTGTTTAAAAGTCTCACAATAGATTGACATGCATCCGAGGTCAAAAAACACTTTTAACGTGCTCATAATTTAAATTGAAGCATCACCCCCCCCCCGTGTCACAAACGATTCGTACTAAACTCCACCATTCATAGCGCATACTCTGTTCTGATTGGTCAGATGCCCCAGTCTGTTGTGATTGGTCTATCGCTGCCGATGAAGACCAGAGGCGGGTTTTTTTTTTGTTACCTACATAGATTTATACAGGAAGTGAGTCTGGAATCACTCACGACTCGTTTTGGCTGTTCAGAATCGGTTCCTTCTTTTGGGAGTCGATAAGATTTTTGAAACTTTGCAGACGCTTTTACATTCACACTAGGTGAAAGGTCATATTTGAAAATGCATAATAGGTGCACTTTAAGGCCCGAATTATACTTATGCATTGATTTGCACTCGTTTGAACGTACAGAAAGAGAGCGAAGAAGAAAGTCTTGCACTGCAGACACAACGTACTGGATGCCATAAAGAAGAATCGTTGTGTTCGTTATAAAGTAATATTTGTGGATCTATTTTCGCTTTTCTAGAAGTGTGGTTCGGTTTGAGGATCGTTTGCGTCACGTCCCAACCCCAACTCTAGCAAATACGCTTCCCTGCTCAACCGATCAGAGTTGGCTTGATGCACGGCGACTCCGATTTGCACTAGAACTATAGCTGAGGTTCTCCATACTTGCACATCGGCTCCTCCGCGAGTCTCCATTTCATACACTATAAAAGCTCTTTCTCTGCATTTCTGGTAGTTGTACATACAGTACAGATCGAGATGACGTTAAAATGTTCAATCCACTACTGGAGTGCCATAAGATTGAACAAATTACAGCTTTCCCTACTCTTACACACTCCGTTTTTTTATTGGATGTTTGAACAATAAAATACCTGGCCAATTGCATGGCATGGGAGTAGAGTTTGGGAGGAGGAATGATATGAAGAATGTAAAATGATCCAATAATAATAATAATAATAATAATAATAATCTAACACTGTTTTTTGATGTCTGCACTAAATTATGTTCTTGTGTCTTCATGAATGTTCTGTACTTTGAATGGTTTAAAGCATTATATATCTTTAAAAAACACCACCACCACAGGCCTCTGTCTTTTTTTTGTTTGTTTGTTATTAAATTGTATTAACGATTGTGTGTGTGTGTGTGTGGAGTTACAAAACAATATTAGAAATATTACAGAATAAAAAGGTGCAAGAGTAAAAGTCCGGTATATTCCGCAAGTCCAATGGCTGGGTCTAAAACAGTTTGTAGACGATATATTCTCTCCCCTTACAGGTTCTGCTTTTTAGGTCGCACCACTGCGCACGTCTTCTTTCCCCGACGTTTGACGACGCTTCCTGCCATCACCGTTTAGCCTGGTCAGACACAACAGTGGCAATTTTTTGTCGTAATGATGACAGGGAGATTAATATGGCCTCCTGTAGAGAAAAAAAAAATGTAGAAGAGGAAGAGCGATGAAACCCAGAACACTGACATGTGACTTGTTCGATTCAGTATGGTTATTTTCGAATACATCACTTGAATTGTCGCTCACCTCGGTGCGGATGGTGCGGCTACCCTGGCCAGGACAGGTGTTGAGGTAGAGGTCAAAGAGCACACTGGGGTCACTTACATCCAGGTTTGTGTCAGCATCAACGCTTGCTTCCAGACCCTGAAGCCCACCAAACACCACTAACATATGTCTGAGAAAAGAGAGAGAGAGAGAGAGAGAGGGAGAAAGTGAGAGGACGAGGTTTACATTTATTCATTTGACTGACACTTTTATCTGATCAAACCTTTGCCAGACCCCACTCCTGAACAGCAAATGAACATTTGCAGCTTAGCAACTGTAACTAGACACAACAACATTTCACAGACTACATGTCAGACTACATCTAGACTCCATTAGGGTGCTACGGTGTGTGCGTGTGTGTGTGGGGGGGGGGACCAGAGACAGTAAAAGTAAACCAGTGCAATTGCTTACAATTGGCAGTGTTCAACATGTCTGTGGTATTACGCAGCTCTGCCTCTCTCAGTGAAGAGCCTAATGCCTTGTTGGTGACACATGTGCCGATACGGGAACCTTTTCTCCATTAGCTATGGAGAAGCACGCACGCGCAGTAGCCCGAGTAATCTCAGCAAATGGCCAAAAGCCACGTGTTACTCCGTTTTTGGCAGATTCCAGCTGCAATATTAAAACCAGGTCAACTCATTTTGTTGATCCGTTCCTGGTACACTGTTCTCTCCCTGTTCAAGCACGCGGTAGCATTAGTAGACCCCAGGAGAAGACATGAATCTGATCTGGATTTTAAAAAAGCGTGGCGTTACCAGTCAAAACTGGTCAGAAAAGAATATGCAGATGCTGGAAATACTTAATAAAAAGTAAAAAAAAAATAAAAATTTTTTTTTTAAAAAAAAAAGCAGTAGTGGCTTGCACATGAAACGATACCCATGAAGTCTGTCTACGTAAACTACAAAAGCACAAGCGACTAAACTTCAGTGATCACAACGCTCACAGCTCTTTCACACCTGAATGGAGGAAGGGTGGTCCCGTCAACATCGCTGCCCTTTTCTGATGTCCCAATAGTCAGATCATAGCCATCTTTAAATGGACACTCAGTCATTACAGCACCTAGAGAACACACAATCCCAGGGTTTTTAACATTTTTAAGGCATATCAAATAATTTGAGTATTGTGTGATACCACGTGTACAATATTATTATCCATCCATCCATCCATACCACGTGTACAATATTATTATCCATCCATCCATCTTCTATACCGCTTACTCCTTTTCAGGGTCACGGGGAACCAGGGAGCATGGGGCACAAGGTGGGGTACACCCTGGACAGGGTGCCAGTCCATTGCAGGGCACAATCACACACACACTCATACACTACGGACACTTTAGACACGCCAATCAGCCTACCGTGCATGTCTTTGGACTGTGGGAGGAAATCCCCGCAGCACGGGGAGAACGTGCAAACTCCACACACACAGGGCCGAGCGAACACTGATTTTTATTTATTTTAAAAGAGTTACTCACTGAGGCAGGAAGCAAGACGTACGCTGTAGCCCCAGTACAGCCCACCTTCTGTCCTGGGTACATGAGGAGCCACGACCACTCCTTTACACATCCTGCTCTCTGCATGCCAAACACAAAGTCCAGACACACTGAGCACGAAACATTCCAACGCTTCTCTCGAAGACATTTTTGGATGTAGTTCTAAGTCTACAGCCAACAAGACAAGTTACCCCGAATTGTATGTTAATTAGAGTTGAAATTAAAGGATGAATACGAGCGCAGAGTTTCAGCGTTCGAAATCGCAGCACGTTTTAATAACACACCCCTCAGATGACCCCCCAACCCCTTAAAGGGACCAACAGTAAGCGGACAAGCAATTTTATTACTTCGTCTGAATCTGGAACCCACAGACATCAGACGCTGGGTTTGATATCCTGCAAGGCCTGCTTTTATTTGTCTTCAGTTCCTGCTTGGTTTTGTGATGTCTGTTCCTGCGGTTTTGACTTCAGCAAGTAAAAACGCATGCTCAACTGGACTCGGGTCAGGTGACTGACTTGGCCATTGCAAAAAGAAAAAGAACAGTTTTAGGCTGATTTCAAAGTAGGTTTTGGTTCATCGTCCATCGGCACTATTGGGCGCCGTTAACGATTTGAAGTATTTGGTTGAATCTGAGCAGACCGTATAGCCCTATCCTCTTCAGTATACATTCTGCTACCTTTTGTCAGCAGTCATATTATCAATAAATACAAGGGAATCCGTTCCATCGGCAGCCATACACGACCACGCAATAAGCTGAGGTGGTATGCGTCGGATCATGAGCAGTTCCTTCTGTTCTCCATATTCTTCTCTTCCCATGATTCTGGTACGAGCTGCTCTTCGTCTCAGAACCGTACCTGGTTATTTTACCTAAGACGTTGTTGGCAAACTCAAATTGAATACATCTTGTGGTAAACCCTCCGTATTTACTCTGGTGACGTCTTCTCTTGAGTGTCGAAGTTGACGGAGATTCCTCCTAGAGGGTGTTCTTGATCTGGCCAACTGTTGTGAAGGGGGTTTTCTTCACCAGGGAAAAATTGTCATCTACCACACCCTTTGGTGTTCCTGAGCTCACCGGTCCTTTCTTTCTTATTATGAATGTACCGATGTTTTTGCGTTCTCTCGGGTGGGTTAGTGTTGATTTTTCACCCCCAACAATGACTCTTCGAACTTCATACGGAGAGTGAACACTTGAAATCAGCTCTGGACCGCTTATCTGCTTACATGCACGTGAAATAATGAGGGAGTAACACGCACACGGATGGAACTACGGGCAGCCAATTGTCCAATTACTTCTGGCTCCGTTGAAAAATGCTCAGGGACACATACGACGTGCTGTAATTCCTACACCATTCATCTGACTTCGATGTAAATATCCTCCAAGTAAAGCTGAAAGTCGGCATTGTTTAATTTCAATTCCAATATACTGCGGTACACAGCTTAAATAATAAATTGTCAATGTCCAAATATTTATTTATTTATATATATATATATATATATATATATTATATATATATATATATATATATATATATATATATATATATATATATATATAACTGTACGAGTAAGAAAATGTATAATACATACAGACAGTTGTGTTGAACATTATAGTAGTAAAATAATGTATGTACAAGTGTTCTGGTGTGTGTGTGTGTGTGTGTGTGTGCGCATTTACCTGTGTTTCGGTTTTGATTAAGTCGTACAGTCACCCTCAGACCAGGCTGAAGTTGCTTATCTATCTGAACATCCTAAAAACAGGAAACCGACTGTAAGTCCTCTGTACAATAAACGATCTGCACAGCTTTAGTCTACAGCACCAGACTACGACGACTTAACACTGTAGAAAAAGGAGAGTTTGTTGAGCAACATGGTGGATATTCCTTTACGCCTGGGTTTGCTTTTATTAGGGGACGATTCGAATATTACTCTTAACTTCCAGCTTTGACAGCTGCAAAGACGTCAGTTCTGAAAGGGTGGTTTGAACCGGATATTTCCCTTTCATCAAGCTGGCGTTCTTATTTTTTTGGACACGCTGAACACACTCATCAGGTTAAACGGTGTATGATTCAGAATCGGACAGTTCACTAGGTCAGAAACACCGCACAGTGATGGATGGTGTGTCTTTGGCTTAATTTGTTTTGTATCTGAAACTTATTGACATTATCTGTGCTGATCACACCCACACACACACCTTTCTCATCCCGCAGTTGACAAAAGATCCTTTTCCCGCTTTACATGGTCGATCCAAAACCACGCCTTCTCGAAATCTTGCCTCCTGGTCAATACGCATGTGATGTGGGCTATCCAGAGGGTTCAACAGACCTGAAACACACACACACACACACACACACACAAAATCTATATTCTTATAACACACAGTAATAACGCTCTTTAACATGGAGAGGAAAGCAGTGCAGCACCTACCTGCAAACTGCAGGTCATGGTGTATGGGGAAGAACGCCTTCCGCAAATATCTACACGTGATAAAAGATACGTTTACACTGAGTAAAGAATTAAGTGCATAAAGTACATATACCTTACATTTCAAGAAGAACATCTTAGTACTGTTTACATCACATTTCACAAACATAACATTGCAGTCAGGCTTTATAAAAGGTCATTTTCTAAAATGGTTCAGAAAAATGAGAACATGTTGAAATTCACTGTTACCGTCCACCATTATGAAAACATTGTGATATAAAAATGTCCCATCAGCACCAGTGTGTTACTGTGAGGAAACAGCGCTCACTGTGGACATTCCAGGAACTGCAGGATCCTGGCCAGCTGAACACATGCTTCACCTCTCTTCCCAACTCCTGTAAACTCTCCTGCGACAGTTCCCCTAAAATCCCACAACACAAAACAAGTTAAAGAAACTGTACTTTGGGTTTTGATCAAACGAGTATAAAAGCACAAGGACTTGGTTTTATTTTTATTATACAGTTTTGTTAAATTACAACCCCTGGCAAAAATGACGGAATCACCACACTCGGAGGATGTTCCCCTGTCTTTTTTCTTACTTTAAAATCTGCCATGTTCGATGATGTTTAACACATCCACATATAAACAGCAGGAAATAAAACCTGAAATTCTAAAATCTCTTCTCAGATTCATTTCGAATTCAAATGTCTTCGGTCGATAGCAAAAACAAACGAACTGGCTTTGTTTCGGGACCGCAGATCTAAAAAGGTAATAACTCGTAGAAAGCACCGATGTGGCTTCATACGAGACACACCGTCATGACGCTAGTGACTCACTTGCTGTCTTCTCCCTGCTCATCAAACACGACCACCTCGTCCACGCAGAAGACGACGCAGGCACGAGCGATCTGTCCAGCCAGGTAAGTGCGGAGCTCAGGTGACTGTGCGTTATCCAACACCGAGCCTGGCAGAGCAACACTTACAGTGTACACACGACCTGAGGAGGAGTCAGAGAAACTGATCAAATCAAAATCACTACAATATAACCATTAGAACCGACGCTAAAATTGTGGAAACATTATGGACGCTAGAGGAACTTCGCTTCACTGTATTTGGCAACGCAGAAAAATCTTATTATTCTGGGAGGAGCTAAGGGTCATAACTGAGAAGACTATTTCAAAACAAAATTTTCCTGGACCCTAAGCTTTTTCTATTGGGCTTATACCCAGAGGAACATAATTACAGTAGAAAATGAGTGAGCATTTCTAGACCTCCGCTTGCTTTCATGCCAAAAAACGTGTTGCTCTGTTGTGGACAAAGATTCATCGACCAATAAGCTGTTGCAAGAAAGAGCATCTCACAAAATGCGGTGCCAGAACTTCACCAAGCGTCAATTGAACTACAAATGGCATCGTGTGTCGTGGACCAGAATAAACCGTTTTGGTCATGCATACCATCGTCAGGGGAACGATCACAAGGGAAAAGCACCTGTAAAACACAGAGGTTGAAAAACAACCCGCTAGAACATTCCAAGTTCATTTTTCCCCACGAGGCGTCAAATACAAACCTTTAGCCTTCTCTTTCTCCTCTTCCTGAGATTGCTGCTGCTTCAACTCTTCCTCCTTGGTCTGCTTTTGTTTCTCCAGCTGCTGCACCAGCTTGGCCTCTTTCCATCTCCTCTTCTGTTCGTTCTCTGCGTGTCAAATAGACAACATGCATCAGATCATCTGCAACGACGAGCACAGACTCGCCGTAGACGTAGCCTTTCCAGCATCTGTTTCAGACTTCTTTACTGTCGCAGATGGGATGGATACAATCCTCTAAATTACAAATAAATGTAGACCAGGCCGGGTGTTACCTACTTTCCGCTTTCCATTTTTTCCAGTTCACTTTTTCTTCACCCTGAAATTAAACAACACGACACAACGTTAAACAAAAGCACCACGACTTCTGTTCGGAACGTACAGAATACTGAATTCCTCCAAATTGTGTACTACTTAAGGTGTAACAGACAACACCGCGTCATATCCTGTTCCTTCATACCATGTAGCAGCTTTTGAACAACCCTGGTCCTGAAATACTCCCTGCATATGTTTAGTGCTTTCCCTGCTCCCAACACACCTGAATCAAAATAGTCAGCTAATTAACAGACTTTGAGTGTTTTGAAGCTGGGAAGACACTAAACTGTGCATTGCAGGGGGTACTCCAGGACCAGGAACCTGTGCCCTAAATAATGACCCTATACAGAGACGAATAATGTCCAAACGGCTTCCTATAGGACACTGTAACGCACACCAAAGGGTGTGAAGTCGAATATTTCACCCACAATGAAGTGCACGTGCGCAGGTAATAAGGGATTATTTGGAATCCAGTCCTAATGTTACACTTTTGCTTTCCCAAAACATGTTTCCACCATGTCCGAAATGTGAAAGAGTACTAACGTGTGACGGATATTAAACCCTAAATCAACCGTATCTCTGCAGGAGGAAAGACACGCGCACAAACCTCTCTGGTAAAGAGTTGATTTTTCTTTGACTTCGAACCTTCCATGCTCCACCGCTGTGTCTTAGCCAAATGTGACGTTAGAGAACGACGGTGTAATCTTTGGTTCCGGAGAGAAAACTGCTCCGGCAAAAAAAAAAAAAATAAATTAAAACGGCAAAATAAAATCAAAGCTCGTTGTGATGTTTAACACATCAATGCAATAATCATCGTATAAAATCACATAAATATTCACGATGTATTTATTTTTGTTTTCAATCATGACAGGTTGGGTCCTGTTTATGGTAGACACGGACGCTTTTAGGTGTTGCACTTCCTTTTCAAGCACGAGCGTTGGGTGAAATAACACCAGAAACCCAAACGGCTCGAACGAGACTCTGTAACAGCTCTATAACCGCAGGAAACCGTCCAGACGACATTTGTACCTCTTTTTGAACACGTAAACATCCACAAACAACATGGTAAGAAGTGTTTTAAGCAGTGAATTTCAAGAAGAATTGACGCTAATGTGTTGGCACGCGCATATGGTGGCGTCGCGTGTTGCGTTGCAGCTAGCAAGCGAACTCGAGTTATGATGGACTACTTATACCACATATATTTGTGTTTGCACTCTTAATATCTTAACATATACCTTTTTGGCTATTTTTTGCTCGAATGAAGGAACATCTGTGACGCTTTGGTTTGTTATTTAAACTTTTTTTGTCGTAAGGGTGTGTAAACTTTTACACTCGGGTGGAGTGCGTAAATACAATTAAAAAAAAATAATAAACTACCTTCAGTAGTTTTGACGTTTGTATGAAGTAATCTAGTGCGAGATTCAGGCAGCAGGTGAACAGGTTCAGGTCCTTCTTTACACGTGATCTGTGACGCAGTATTGTGTACACGTGACGTAAGTAAATAAATACATAAACGATGCATTACACAGGTGCAGTTCTGCATTCAATATTAACTGGAAGGAATAGTGATCCACTGCCTTTTTTTAAGAGCAGAAGACCGAAGTGCGTAGGGGGTTTGGGGGAATGTATCTGACGTGTACGTCATGTTTTCCACAGCCGCAGAACGAGCACATCGAGCTGCACCGCAAGCGCCACGGTTACCGACTCGACCACCATGAGAGGAAGCGCAAGAAGGAGAGCCGTGAGGCGCACGAGCGCTCTCACAAAGCCAAGAAGCTCATCGGTCTGAAAGCCAAGCTGTACAACAAACAGAGGCATGCTGAGAAGATCCAGATGAAGAAAACGTGAGTATACATGCGTGAGGAAACGCTTCTGTGCTGTGGAGAGTTTGCGGTGTCGTGCTTTACGCGATTCTTAATAAAATAAAAAAACGGAATATTTTTGGATTCTTTAATCAGCCGTGTAAGGACATACACTACCTGTCGAAAGTTTGTGGACACCCGACTGAACTGTTTCTCGCGATCCTAAAAACGTTTTGATCTGAAGGGGTGCGATTTTAAACGAGTGAAATCGGTGTCGTAGACAGAAGTATGATCGTGCCGACGTGTTCATTTCTTTCGTTAGAAAGCGAACGTTTTATTTATGACTCGGAGCGAAATATTCCGGAAAGCAGCCGATAAAGAGTCCAGCGTAGGTGGGAACTCCTTTTAATACTGTTTTAAAAAAAAACATCTCAGGGAAACTGTCGCCGAGCAACAACTTCATGACTCCTGATGACAAGAGAGCAAGTCGCGTAGTGTGAACGGCACGACGATCCGCCGACGTTGAAAGTCGTGTAGTGAGAACTTCGCCTAACGCACACCTAGCCATGAACATTTGGGGGGGGGGATTTACAATACGGAGTTTGTCAATAGCAGAAGGGTGTACTGAAAACCCGTGATGCACGAATATGAAAATGACCATGGATAATATGCGTGAACATTTAAAAAAAATAATAACAAATTTGCCTTATGTTTTGCCTGCAGAATTAAGATGCACCAGCAAAGAAGAACCAAACAGAAAGACGATGACAAGACACCAGAAGGAGCAGTTCCGGCTTATCTGCTGGACAGAGAGGGCCAGTCTCGTGCCAAAGTTCTGTCTAACATGATCAAACAGAAGAGGAAGGAGAAAGCTGTAAGTTCTGTCCAATCACGTGTTGTAATAAGCAGTATGCTGAGATGCGTATAGCTAAAATAGTTATGTTGTGCTGTACTGGTTTAGATAAAGCAGCATGCTCCTTGTATGTGTGTTGTCTAGAAAGACATGGTTAAAACAGGCCAGGGGTGAAACTGGGAGAAAGCGGTGGTGTACTGAGGACATGTTATGCAGCAGAATTATTATTATTTTTATTTTTTTTATTTATTTATTTTTTTTTACCAAAACGACTATTCAGGATACACTGGGATAAAAATCATACAATGAGTTTATCTCTTGGGTTCAGTGTTGCTGTTATAGTTTTGTTTTTTGCAGTGTGTGGTCTGTTCACGACAACATTTTTGTGTTGGCTTGTTTGTAGGGAAAGTGGGAGGTCCCTCTTCCCAAAGTGCGTGCTCAGGGCGAGACGGAGGTTCTGAAGGTGATCCGCACCGGAAAGAGGCAAAAGAAAGCCTGGAAGCGAATGGTGACCAAAGTGTGCTTTGTTGGAGATGGCTTTACACGCAAACCACCAAAGTACGAGCGCTTCATCAGGCCAATGGTAAGACACGCGAGTTATACTTTTGATCTTTTGGCTAGTTTGAGTTTGTTATAATAATAGTATAATTATTGGCCATGTGAAATTTTAACCCAAGCTTTGAACGTTCTCGTGCGTCACTGCTACGATTTTTCTCAGCCCAATCCTGCTATTCGGTTTCCGTCTTCTCACAGGGTCTAAGGTTTAAGAAGGCACACGTAACTCACCCTGAGCTGAAGGCTACATTCTGCCTGCCCATCCTGGGTGTGAAGAAGAACCCCTCCTCTCCCCTCTACACCACACTTGGGGTCATCACCAAGGGAACAGTCATCGAGGTCAACATCAGTGAGCTCGGTCTGGTCACACAGGGTGGCAAGGTCATCTGGGGTGAGTGATTTTTGTTTTATTTATTAATTATTATTTTATTTCATATACACAGAAGTGTCTAGTTGAAATCATGCCCAAATTTAGCTAGAAAACAAAACCTATTTACATGTGACCTCATATAATCTTTTGTGTATATATCAAATATCTAATGAGGTAGCATCTCGCACAAGAGCATTTCGGGTGATTTGTATTCTATTCGTATAATAATTAACATCTTTTCCTATATAGATTATTCAGGATAGTGTTTCAAACAGGGAATGATTTATCTGTGGCCCAAGTGTATGGTAGAAAGTTTCTTCATCTTGATGAAATTATAATATTTCTCACCGTTTCTTCTGCAGGTAAATATGCACAGGTGACCAATAACCCAGAAAACGATGGCTGCATTAACGCCGTGCTGTTGGTGTAATGGAATGAATGAACTGTGCCCTGTACGTGCAGCTTTGGACCACAATGGCATTGAATTATTGACATTTTCTCCAAAACGCAGCAGGAGGATATGGCAGGAAAATCAACCTGACTGGCTAACAAAAGAGTCCCGGCTGCAGTCCTGGATGAAAATTAAACCAAACCAAATTAGTGACTATTTCCTGATCGAACACAACTGTTTCAACTGAGCAGCTCTTCTTACCAGCGGCGTGTTAGAATACGGAAACCACTAAACTTGGTTAGGCTCATGCAGAGGAACACGCGGGCCGTATTAAAGATCTTTTCAAATGAAAGTTCTACCTTGTGGGATTCATACACCTGATGTTGTAGAATACTGTAATACAGAACTCAAAATAAGCAACGAAACACTAGAAACTGCTCTGTGTATATACTGATGCAGTGGATATAAAAAGTCTACACACCCCAGTTAAAATGCCAAGTAAAATTTGCATCTTGCAAATACGGTCGTTCACCACTTTTTGACTTGTGAATTGGCACATAAGAAGGTACCCAGGAGATTGTCATGGCCCTGTTGATTGTACGTCATAGGTGGATCTGCTAAACTATAACCTAGGTGTGAGTGTGTGCGGTCTCGTGTCCCGTGACAGGCTGGGACGCGACTCTGACTGGCGTAAAGCAGTCCTGGTTACCGTGGAGTGGTCCCTAATACGGCAGCAAGGAGTCGAGCAGTAACTCGCAAGACGAGATGGAGCTCACGAACACCAGTAAATAAGAAGATCAAGTTTATCAGGTTTAGTGAAAGTAATCAGTGTGAAGTGATTTGTGAAAAGTTTTTGACACAGGGAAACTGCAAATGAACAAAACACATCGAGACCAAAAGTGTGGATCATCAAACCATCACCGAGACCAACAAAAACATTCGTATACGTATCTTCAGACCGTTTCCTCCGCTGGAAAGACTCCTCATGATTATAATTATAAATAATTCTAAAGTGGAAGTACTGTGAGTGTTAACACATCAATGCATAAACATTTCCTGTAGTGATGTCTGGAAGACAACGTTGGCTTCTCCCTGGGCTTCTTGCTGCGGTTTCATACGATTTTTAACAGGAAATAGATTTTAAAATCTCTAACGTAACGATTCAGTGAGCTGGACACCAATGGCAAAAAAAAACCATGAAAACAGTGCTTCAAAGATTTTGACAAAAGGGTGTAATTGGCAGACCATGTAGGATTGTGACATTAAGCTGTTCTTTCTGTTTAGACATCAAAAAAAAAATACAAAATTACGCCAAAGAAATGTATTTCACGTGAAATAGGGTCATGAAAAATGACCGTTTAAGATTCAACACATTCACGCACGCCGCCACCAGATCGCTAACGAGACCTGAATCCTCCTTAAAAAAACAAGGAGTCAAGCCTGCGTCGTTTTTCATTCGTTCGTGTTAAAAACAGAAGTAATAGAAACCATTTCAATCAATAATTAAAAAAAAAAAAAATACTGCTTCCTCATACACGTGATGAGTGACATCAGAGTAGTGTTCAGGTGGATTTGATGAAGCGAGTATCCTCTCTGGATGCTGCGGATACGGTTCCCTGAAGAACCGAGGCTCGGTTTGAGAGAGAACCGTACATGCGGCGTTGAGTTTCCTTCGGTTTAGATGTAGAAGTCCAGCCTGCTGGAGATCACCTTGCAGCCCTGCATGGAAAAGACGCGCTCGCTGCGTGGGAAATAGTTCATGTCATGCGCCATTTTCTCCACGGCTTCCTCGTTGGGTTCCAGGCCCTTGCTGATCATCTCGGCTCGGCCGCACTCCACCACGTGTTTGTACTCCAGGGGGAGGAATGGCACGAAGAAGTCCACCATGTTCTTGTCTATTAGGCTAGTGTGCCAAAACCCACCTAGAAAAACAGAAACAAGGAAAGTGTGAAAGTCTAGTTCCTTTCAAACAAACCAAATATTTTTTTTGCCAATTTTTCTGTCAAGTCGCTCGGGACACCTCCACTACGTACTATTCTTGTTGTTGAAAACGGACAGGGACAGCGCCGTCTCCAAATGTTTCAGCTCGATCTCTTCTCGATCCCTTCCTGCTTTCCAAAAATCCAGCGCCACCTGCACGATGTTTTCACCTCCGGCGTTACTATGGAGTAGAGACACGAATACACAGGCGACATTAAACCGACGCCATTTGCCTACGTGTTGCTTTTTACAATCGATTCTTAATCTGATGGCTAGTACATCGGGATGTAGTTATAGTGGACTAATACCGATATGAGTAATGTTCTCAAAACAATACTCCTAGCAAAATCGGATAACGTGAGATACTGCACACAAACCTAGTGTATGATTTCATGCTAAATAAACAAATAAGGACAAAAGCAAGAAGAAGAACCCCACCAAGTTCCTACATTACAAGTAACCTGAGAAAACGATTTATGGTGTTATTGTGCAGGTCAGACTCCCTCGTGCTCTATTAAAGATACTGCTTAAATGCCATAAACGTCGTTTATGGCATGGTTGGTGATGCCTCGATTGCTTAATACTTAAAACATCAAAACTCTCGCCGTCTGAATACATACAGACCCTGCATGTAATTAGCATGGCATGGGCACCAGCCTGGGTGACCTAACAAAAGTAAATCGTTTGGTTCTACACCATGATGATGATGTTGTTAGAGACCTTAGAAAGATGAAGATGGCCTTGCGGTAGGAGACTCCGTCTAGATTTTCGTAAAAATCTAAGTACGGCTTGATGCTGTCGATCAGGCCCGGGTGCATCTTATCCATCTCGTCGAATATGAACATGGAGCGAGGGCAGGCGGACACATTGCCCTTTATCCACTGCTGCAGTTCGGACTACACACACACACACACACACACGACAAGAAGTAGAAACATTAGTCTGCAGTAGTAAATGCAGCCCGTGTCTCATTTGGAATGCAGTAATATAATAGCAGGTAAACATGCAGGTAAAGCTGCTTGGAGACAATGTCCATTGTTAAAGCGTTATACAAATAGAACTGAATTGAACAAAAGCATTTTGACATTAAAATGACGCATACCTCTAATATATACGTTTCAAATTTCCTTTATCTGAATTTCAAGTCAGAGAAACTCCTACATTCACAGGTCAGGTTTTTTAATGGGAAAGCGACGCATGTACTCATGAGATAATAGCCTTGGGTCCTCGATATTCTCGCACAGTTTTTCCGTGTTTATCGGAGAGATAAAGTTGGACGATGCCATAAACCATTTGAGTACGGTTACAGATTTACGTGTTATTTGTCAGGTTTAAAGGGTGCGACTTGTGGAGTACCTTGTACGTTTCCAGCTCCCTTTCATGTGGGAAGTGCGCCGTGGCAGTGAACAAGTGCACAAATCCGCTCGTCATTCCACGCTGGTAAATGTTTTTGGCAATTAGCTGACTGACAAAGTTTTTGCCTGTGCCGGTCCAGCCATGCAGCGAGAGGACGAGGGGCTTCTTCGGGTTTTCGTTGTTCATGAAGCCAGTCACGGCTTTGAGGATGACACGGGATGCTACATGCTGGCCAATCAGCTTGCTCTGCAGATCCACTTCCAGACCTTAAATCAAGAGAATTACACGCCATTACACTATACATGGAGATGATGATGAAATGGAATGTACTGTACTTCCTCTAAGAAGCTATTCAAGATTCAACTACTTATGTTCTCACTTTACGTGTGTACCGATTTATAAAAAATAAATACAAAAGTTTGCTCTATCTTCTATGTCAAGGATGACAAACACCAGACCTAGAGGGCCAGATCTCGGTACAGTTTCTGCACTAAGCAGAAAACCTGGACCAGAAGAACAACAGGAAATATATTCCTCAAACAGTAAACAGTCCAATCAGGTATTCCTTCATAGAGCCTTTGACCTGTCAGTGTGCACTCTTTCATTCACATGCATCCTTTACTCACTATAATCGAACAGAACTGACATTTAAGGTCCAGATCAGGTGCAAATCGGGCATATATGAAGCACACATTGAATAGAAGTTTGGGTCTTGTCCTGATTAGATTCTAGATTGGAAACCGATACGGAAATCGAAACAGAAACTACTCTACACAGTCAGTAAATAAAGAAATAAACAAACACACACAAAAATTAGCCAATGATAGTCAACCGGAAAACCACCCATAATAATGTTTATACACACAATTATTAAACTGTATGATCTATTTGGCTCGTTTGTGCTTACCGGTCGCGTTGAAACCGATCCAGTGTTGATTACAAGTCTCAAATATATAATTGTACAGCCGGTTTCCCAAAGCGGCCATGCCGGCTCCTGCCACAATGGTTGTAGTTATAGGTTCGAAAGCATGTACAATAACACTCGTTATCAACATAAAGTGCAACACCGACGAGGCCGTTATTGTCATTTTAAATCAAGGCATAGAGAGAGACTGTGTTGGAAACGGAATCAGCTTGAAACGTGATTTTGGCTCCAACTACAGCCAGTAGTTCCGCGTAGCCGTGCGAGCACGTCATTTTCATGCGACACAACTCAAGCCAGGCAGTGACGCGAATTTCCTGCGACACAACTCATGCCAGGCAGTGACGTAGTTTTCCTGCGACACAGAGAGAGCGAGCTGAGCAAAAGAACGAATTAATAAAAATGTGGGTGAATTAAGTAAACGGGGAATTGTTGAATAACTGTTCAGTCATGACAGGGCTTGGATCTCACGGTACGAGTGAGTACAAAACGGCTTGTAAAAACAAACAAAAAAAAAACACGTTATTCTTAATATGTCTTTTCCCTAATCACAGCGGATAAATGTACATCTTGAATACGTCTTTGCGGATAAAAAAACACACACATATATATTTAAATATATATATATATATGTCATGATATCAGGCAAAAAAAATTAATTGTATTTATTTTATTTATTTTAACTTGTAGTTATGGCATCTAAAACCAGGATGTCATACTAGACAACTTCCGGTACATACACAAACAACGTGTCCATACTAGGCCGATAACTTACACACCTGTTTTATTGTAGGAGATCCACTCTGGTCTGCAGCACTCCTGGAAGTGGTACAGAATATTTGGATAGCGGGCTAGAAAGCCGGTTATAGCGGTTGCAATACCAACAGCCAGGCTGGTCGAGATGGGCTCTATCGCTTCCGCCTTCATGATCGTTAAACTCCATCCTGCGCAAAGGACTAAGATCCATCTCAGCCGCATTTTCTTTCTGCTGTGAATCCAACAAAGAGACAGAGCGGTTTAAATCGACCCTCGGTATTCACAGTGAAGTCTTCCCATTCGAACTGGTTGCTACGATATTCCGTATGATATCGCGTGGTTTTGCGAGGACTCGTTGTAATAGACTCGAGGTTCTGCAAAATTCAGAGCTGTTTTGGTTTTGTAAGATTATTGCGCAAAGAAAACACACACACACACACACACACACACACACACACACACACACACACACACACAAATCAACGTTGTCTCCTTTTCATACCAAATGATGAGCTCTTTGTGCGTCAGTTTGTCATTAAAACGTTTGTGTAAAGGTGCCTATCATTCACACAGTATTGTTTACAGATACTGAAATAGTTACCAAAAATGGACTTCGACACCTGTCACCTTTCACCTAATAAAAACAACAGGAGGATACGTTACAGCAGGCCTAATTCAACGAGCCAATTTTCTTTCGTTTGGGTTCTACAAAGCACGCTAATATGATTCGAACGTCAGTTACTATGGCAACAGAATGAACATCAGTACAGCGGTTTTCAAAGTGGGGGCCGCCAGGGGGCGCCCGGGGGGCCTCATAAATTTGGTGTGAAAAATAAATAAATACATGATTTTCTCTCTCACTCTCACACACACAAAAAATCAAGTCTTAATCTAATGTAATGTAAAGATACAAGATGTACTTATTATTAATAATAATAAAAAAGGAGGGTATATTCAGAAGCCTGTATTTTTAATGTGTTTTAAAGACATCTTGCAAAAGTTGGGCCTCGGTCAAATGTCAATGCCATTTGGGGGGGGGGCTTGCCCTTGAAAAGTTTGGGAACCCCTGCATTAGTACATATGTACAAAGTTCAAGTCAATCGGACCTACGGTTCATGAGAAGATTTTTGACGTTTTGGACAAATTTTCAGTGTACTGGAAAATCTATCATGGCGGATGTATACCAGTTTTCACACATTTTGGACTTATAGTGCAGAGGGAAAATCACATAGCCTTTGGGCGTGATCTATGATAGCACCACCTATGGGCTCATGTGGGCCATCTGTGGTGTGGAAGTTACTTGTGGCCGGTAGTATCGACGTGCCAAATTCCTAAACGTACCACCATTCTGACCGTGAGTTATTGGGGACTTTAGGGAGATAATAAGAATAAGAAGATTACTAACAATAAAAATAGGTTTCATCCTGACAGATTAATCCTAATCATTTATTTAACAGTTGAAATGCTCATTTTAGACTCTAGGTGGCAGCACTGACATTTTACATGTAGAGATGCTTTTTTTGCGAAATGCCCACATATAACTATCGATTCATTTAAACGTTCTACTAACTTAAATATCTTTTCAAAGAATGTACCGAGAATGGGAAAATTTAGCCATAAAAAACAGAAATCGAACCATTAAACGATTGGAACGTTATATTTCCAATGTATTGATAAAAAAAAATTCGACTATTTTACACAATAGACCGTCAAATAAAAATATAATTTCGAAATATGTGATGATAACAAGTGCATTATAATTACTGTAATAATAATAATAATAATAATAATAATAATAATAATAATAATAATAATAAAAATAATAAGCCACGAAAACGCTGAAGTAAGCAGTTAGACGAACTGCACGCACACGTCACTTCCGGTGACGCCATTTTGCAGCTGCAGATCAGTGGAGAGCCGCCGCCGCCGCTGCTGTGCAGGAGAGCTTCACGTTAGTGTGCTTTATTGTTCTTGTAGCGTGAAGACGGTCCATTGATAAACAAAACAAAACAAAAAAAATGTCGGATTTCGACAGCAACCCTTTCGCGGATCCGGATTTCAGCAACCCTTTTCAGGTAAAGAGAGAAATCAAGCCGTTTCCCTTCCCCGATATTATTCAGTCAGTTACACAGACGGCTAGCTAAAGCTAACGCTAACGCACCCTGCCCTGCTAAGCAAGTGTACTCCCTGTCAATATATGCGTTTATCTTCTTTACATCTGATCGTTTAAACGTACTCGTGCTCATATATTGTATTGCATATTGTTGTATTTTGTCCTTTAAGACGTTGACGCTCAGTACGTTTACATGGACGATAGTAATCCGATATTAACCCGATTAAGAACCTAGCATGTAAACAGCGGTTTCTGATGACGTTAATCCGATTAAAGTCATACTCGAAGTAAACACAAATGGAATTAAGACGTGTAGAGTACTCCTGTTTAGGTCGCATTATCGCAGTGTATTACAGACCTGTATACACCTTTAATCAGACTATTAACGCCGTGTGGGAGTTTTCACCGTGGTTTGTGACAGGACTTGTACACACACACACACACACACACGGCAGCGCTCGACCGTTTGACGGCGAGCAAGAGAGCACAGCTCCCAAACTTCATACTCACCGAATCTATAATAGGTGAAATACGTGTAGGTGAGTACGCGGTTTGGGACGCGGCCCACAGCTCCGAGCAGTCATGTGTTTGTGCGTACAGCACGACGAATAATTTCCTGTACGTCGATACGTGAAATTCCAGAGGGACGACGTGACACGGGGGGCGTAACGACGTGTGCCGTTAATCGATCTACATTCTATAACGTGTGAAAGGAACGTTCCAAAAGCGACTCATGTAAACTCCTTAATCAGAATATTATACGTCTTATCCAGGATAAGGTAAATCGTTGGATTACCGCAGCCCGTGGAAACGCAGTCATCGATTGTTTCGCCGTCGCAACCATCCGATTCACCTGCGTCGAACACGTTTGCGGCTCAGCGGTCTCGTTCACCGACAGACGTCACCGCGAACGACCGTTCAAAACAATTTATATATACCGTTGCGTTCGACTACGGTCTGTGTAGCACTTCCTCTCTTGTGGTTTATCCACTCGCATGCACTTATGTCAACAATTTAGCTGAAGGAAACTCATCAGACCTGAGAATACTTATATGAGTAGAGACATTTAGTCAGAAAGAGAAGAATTTTCATGGGGGCGGGGGTGGAGAGGAGCTGATGACCTGATGAGAGGAGCTGAAAGACGGAGAAGCATGCGTTTATGTTTCCGCCTCAAGCTTAAAATCGACGACTGGTTTGAGTCAGAAGTGATCACGGGAATGCCGATTCGAAACGAAACAAATAGCGGTTGTTGTATTTCCCGCTCTGAGCACGTTACCGGCACAAAGCCTACCTAATGCGCTATAGAAGTACATCATTTAAGATGCACCCAGTGACTCATATTGCCAACAGCTGTTTGAAGGGTTTGTGTGATAAATTTATGGACTGATTACCAAGCAACAGCCGTGGTGTGTCCCAGTGTCTGCGTAAAACTCTCAAAAACGTTGGCAAGGCAACGTTTACAACGTGAGATCTCTGTAGCGCAGTATACCGTCACACTCGTCTGCTGAGGCATTTGCTACTTCAAATACCTCCAGATCCTTTGGCACAACAGCGAATAAGGCGTGCTAAGATGAGGACGGCGGACGCCCCCTGCGTTCTGCAGTAGATGGACGGCAGCAACTTTAAAGCGCACCTGTTGTGGTTTTCGCACGTGATTAATTTTGTTTTAAAGGTCTCATATAATAGATTTACGTGCATCCAAGGTCAAATAACACTTTAACGTACTCGTAGTTTAAACTGCAGCATTACCTTTTTCTCCCCCAAGTGTCACAGACGACTCGTCAAATGATCCATTCTAAACAATTCGTTCTAAACTCCTTTCAGAAAGCAATCTCTGCTCTGATTGGCCAGACATCCCAGTCTGTTGTGATTGGTCTACTGCTTTTTTTGTTTGTTTGTTTGTTGTTGTTTTTTTGTTACAAACCTACATAGATTTGTACAGGAAGTGAGTCTGGAATCACTAACGACTCGTTTCGGCTGTTCAGAATCGGTTCGTCCTTTTGGGAGTCGATAAATCTTTGTCGTGCGCTTTGATTTTTGACACTTTGCAGACTTTTTACATTCACAAACAGCTCTCCAACACACTACATGAAAGGTCATATTTGGAAAAGCATAATAGGTGCACTTTAAAGCGTACAAATGTACAGGAGTTTATGATGGAAGACCTGTAAATGTATTCCAGAGGTCCGATGTCTATAGGAAGCGCCATCCATCCTTGTATTTTCTGTACCGCTTATCCTACAGAGGGTCATGGGCCGCCTCGAGCCTGTCCCCGGGGGTACCCTGGACGGGATGGCAGTCCATCACAGGGCAGAACCCCTCTCTCACACACTCGCATCGCACACCCACTGGAAATCAGGCTAAAATGCATATCTTTGAACTGGGGGAGGAAACCAGAGTACCCGGAGGAAACCTGTGGCGCACAGGGAGAACATGCACACAGGGTAGAGGTTAGATTTGGACCCTCCATCCTGGAGGTGCGAAGCAATCATGCTAAACACTGAGTCCCCGTGCCCGCCGTGTATAGGAAAGTAATACGTTTAACAGTGCAGTGTAGTTGCATTGACTGCTTATGGTATAATAGTCAGTGTCTGTAATCGCCCTGTATTAATGGCACCTTGGTGCCAGATACCACAGAACACTTTGAGGTCTTGTGAAGTCCATGTCTGACCGGGTCGGAGCTGTTTCGGCAACACAAGGAGGACTAACACAACATCAGGCCGGTGGTTTTAATGTTATGGCCGATCAGCGTGTTGAGGCGACTGTCGGGGCTCTTTAAAAAATAAATCTCTACTCCGGTTTCATTTACTGGAAGTTACACTTTGGTAGAAATGATTGAGCTGTACTTCTTCTTTTCTCAAGTTTTCGTTATGGAATCCAGCTGCACACCGGTTCCACAGTGGTGGTGTGAAGAGTACAGATGTTAATCTCAGTGCCGACCTTTCAGATGTGTGTGCGCTTCACCTTTACCTGTAATCCTTCTTAATACTATTTTAACATAAACGTAGTCCATGTTGACGTCTTGGTCCCATCTCTTTTTTTTTTTTTTTTTGGTCTGTCAAACATTCGGATGGAAACGTCTTCCTTTTCCTCCGTCCTGCTCTCAATAATAAAGCCGTGCATCTGTTTATCCCTTTAATCACGGCCTGTGCTCACCCCCCACAATCAGGCCACCCACGCAAAAACAGCCTATGAAAAGCTTCACAATCCTCACCATCATTAACATGGCACCTTCTCTCTCTCTCTCTCTCTCTCTCTCTCACACACACACACATGTCTGAGAACATGTTTCAGTGTGCATGGTTCTTGGTGGTGACAAGGCTTTAAATTTGACTAAATAAAGAATAACAATAAGACACGCACTTAACAGATTTTTTAAAAATGTATCGACACTGATTAAATACCAGGGGCAGAGGGAAAAGATTTGAATTGGATTTGGAAATGATTTTTGTCTGATTATATTCCATGTAGGTGCTATAAATAGAAGTAAGTTGTCAGCTGATGGAGCTGTATCAGTATGAACACGTTAACCGATCCACCGAGTGGCGTACTTTCTGGCACGTGGACGTAGGACACAACTCGTCTTCCAGCCCGTTGCCATTGCATCTCTAATGCTTTTTGGGAAGTAGGTGAGGATGTATGAAGTCATCAGTACCAGGAGAGCGGTCAGAATGGTACTGAAAATGGACAATTAGGACGGATACATCGCCGATCTTGTAACCAAAAACTCATGTGTCCTGTTGTGGAATGAATGACCCCCTTTTCAGTAATTCTACACTCTCTACGGTTTTCTGATCAGAACATGGATTTTGTCAATAATTCATGATCCTTTTTGCTCCAGTCTTTTGAGAAACGTTGTGTCCTACACGGACGAATTCCAGTATTATAACACTATGAGTGTGTTAACATTTTTGTGTCTCCAAAGTGAAAAGGCCACCGTCCCCTTTCCATTTCATTTCTCGTTTTGTCCGTCACGTTTTCCCAGCACCGCCCGAGCAAGTCAAACGCTTCACTGCGTTTGATATCTGTCGCACAGATGACGGCCACACATCAGGTACGTCACCCAGTACTGAGGACGCACGTCGAGTGACTGCTGCTGATTCGGTGTTAACACAAAAAGGAGCATTCGCCTGCTAGAACACCTTTATTATACATTGGAGAGCAACGTATACAGTTGAGTGAGCCGTGTCTACAGAATAGAAACAAAAACTAGATGAGCAACAAGTTCCTGCGAGGTTTTGAGCCATGATGTCTGAAAGACGACTGAAAACGTTCTCAACCGAACGGGACACTGCAGCTGCCCATCAAATTGTTGGAATGATTTCATGGCTGCGTATATTTGTCCAGTGGAACTGCATTCAAGTGGTGTCGGGAGTATTCTTGAGCACCAGCGAGAGTTTTTGCTACAGGCGACAGCGGCAAAACACCCGCTGAGCAAATATGATCCCGGTTATATCCAGTCGATAAAGCTTGGGGAGGCGCGAAATGGATCGGAACAGGATACGAAGCGTGTTTTCGGTGTTTGATCCTGCAGGGTCAGGACGCCTGCAAACGACGTATCGCACTGCAGAATAACCAGCTGTAAAAGTGTGAGCGGAGAAAGAAAGATGAAGTGGAGCAGATGTGGAAAGACACGAGTAGGCTTAATATTTGACTGCCTGCTCCTGCCCATGTACTTTGACTTGAGAACAGCTTATTCCACCGGTATTTAAAATTTTTATTATGCCTGGCACACAATATGGCTTAATGTATGTGGACACCTGTCCATCACGCTCGTATGTGGTTCTTCCCTACGAAGGTGGAAGCACACGATTGTATAGCATGTCTTTGTATGCTGTAACGTTACAAGTTCCCCTCGCTGGAGCTCCGAGGCTCAAACGCGTTCCAGCATGTGCACAAAACAAGGTTCATGAAGAGATGGTCTGTCAGCAAGAACTTGACTGGGCCGCCCAGACCTCCTCACCCGAACATCACTGCCTGACCTCACTAACGATCTTCTGGCTGAGTTAGCCCTAATCCCCACAACCCCGCTTGAAAATCTAGTGCAAATCCTTCCCAGAAGAACGGAGGTTATTGTAACAGCCGAAAGGGGGACTAAATCTGGAATGCGATGTTCAAAAAGCACATATTGGTGTGGTCTTGAGGTGTCCATAAACATTTGGCCATCTAGTGTAAGCCTGGTAGATCCTAGAAATTCTCTGTAAAGGGAGAAACCCTAATGTGGCATCATGGGATGTTCATGTCCCGGTGTCCAAAAGTCATTAGTACAGCAGTATCGGCATTACAGTAACCAAGTGCATGTGATGTATCCTCCCTCCCTCAAGTGTCTATTCGAAGAGCTGCTCAGATCCAGTTCGTTCTTGTGGATCCCTAATCAGCCACCATTGGTGTCACGTTTCCGTGATTTAGAAACGGGCCAAATTGTACACCAAGGCAAACCACACATTCTTGTATTGTGAAGTTGAAGCCAGTGCGTGATTGTAAGAGGTATTTGTGATTTTAATTCCCTTAGATCTGTTGAGCATTACAAGATCTGTCTCGTTATAAAGACATTCAGTACTTGTTTGAGAAAGCAGTTTGCTTTCTCTCTCTCTCTCTCTCTCTCTCTCTCTCTCTCTCTGTGTGTGTGTGTGTGCGCACACAGTATGCTCATGAAACATTCATTGTTCTACTGTCTGAAATATTCATAGCGCCGGCCTCTTGACGGCTATCCAGAAATGCCCCAGGTACTCAGACCTCCTTCAACAGCGTGTATACATTGTCAGGTGTGGGACAAGAGTATTAATTGAATGTTCTCGCATTTCTTACTGCGCTGTCTTGCTATTAAAAGGCGGGAGACGGGGAAGAATGTCCTTTCTTACGTTTGGTCGCGCAGATTCTTGCTTTTACCTATTTATAGCCAGTGGAAATTATTGGAATCATCGTTTCCCTGCCAGTTGGAAATTATAGGCTGCGACTCCCATCAAATATCCCCCTACTGCTCGAGAGTCGAGAGGGAGACAGGCCCTCAAATATTGTTTTGCCCACTCCTTTTCTCTCTTTTGCATTCTATCTTTTGGGCCTTTTTTATTTTTTTTGTATTTCAGTTCCCGTCATGCTTTTCCATCCAGTAGTCGCGAGCTAATGAGATTTTCGCTCGAATTAGCGCTAGGTTTGCAGGCGCCGCTGGAGATTAACGAGAGAGCATGAGTTTTTGCAGTAGATTTATAGGGCATACTTTTATAACTCGTACTTTTATCATAAACCATCTCTCTCGTGCGCTTCGTGACTCATTAGTTCTTTGAAAGCGTGGTGCAGATTGGTTGTATGGCGTGTCACCCTTTAAACACTTTTAAACACGGGTGGTGGTGGTTATTGTTAAACTACCGTCCTTACTCCTATGTTCAGCATTTCTAGGCTGTATTTGTGCTCCTGAGATGAAGGCTGTTCCATACAGAAAGACTTCTAGGGGATGTTTTAAATCAGTCTTGATTAACAGTTATAGTTGTGGTAGTAGACTGTTGGATGTAAGCCTTTTAAAAATTGTAGCTATCTAACGTAACATGATCTTAACAATACGTATGTAAAAGCTTGCCAGAATACTTCACGTTGAGACTCGGTCTATGGATCAGAACTGGAATTCCACATGACAAAAAGAAACGCAAGAGTTTCAAAGACACGAGGATGAAGCTTGCAGGCAGGGTTGCCAGGTTTCTGCAACTGAACCTACAACTCAAAAATCGCGTAAAGGACTCGAAACTAGCTCAAAAATGTTTGAGGATTTGACAAGGGAGACGGATTTTTCTTCTTTTTCTCCAGACTTTGTATAGGAAATATGTTAGCAACCTGTGCACCAGGGCAGTGGCGGCTCTGGGTTACTGATCAGAAGGTCAGGAGTGCAAGCCCCAGCACTGCCAAGTTACCACTGTCGGGCCCTTGGGCAAGGCCCTTAACCTTCAATTGCTCAGTTGTATAAATGAGATGAATGTAAGTTGCTCTGGATAAGAGCGTCTGCCAAAATGATGTAAATGTGTGATTTTTTTTTTTTTTGTTTTTTTTTTTTATCAATAATTCTTCTCCATTATTATTAAAAGCAAATCTTCCCAGGAAATCTTACAGGTTGACAAAAAGCTGCTTTAAACGACCCCAGCTCTGAGTCTTGGCTGCGTATGTAAATGTAACATTTTTTTGTTCTGATCTTTCTGCAATTGTACCAAACCCAAACACTGAAATAAATCTGATGAAGTATTAATAGGTGGTTATTGTTTTGGGTTCTCCCATCACCAGTCAGCTCTCTGCGATCATATGACCGTTACCGACCACGGAGGGCAAGGGCTGTCATGTGCTTCCTCCAAGACACATGAAGCCAACCACATCTTTCCAAACTTCTTCCAAACATCACAGGGTGTCGTAAACACAATCAGAGGAAAGTGCAACCCGCCCACTTCCACATGCACGACCTCACTGACACCCCACGATTGGCCAGCTGCTATTGTTCTTAACAACAGACACCAGTTCAATATGAGTAGGAAAAGGCATTATTGTATCGAAACATAGTTAGGTTGCTTCCTCAGTGACGTTAAATAGATAGAAAAAAAAAATAGAAAGCTTGTCAGAAAGTTCCTCAGGCCTCTGGATCAGGAGACGAAGTAATGTCACGCTCTTCAAACTATTTGTTCTGATTTGTGAATGGAAAAATTACCGGTTTATGCACAATTTCAGATACTAATATTTGGAGCACTTAACAAATACAAATGCAGACAATGACACTGTGTTGCAGCAATGTTCAACAGACAGTATACAGCATTAATTAATTAGCTCGTTCTTTAATTTGCGAGATAGCATCAGAAACTCTAACCCTTTAACCATAATGTAACCTTATTTAAAAATTTAACTTTTTTTTGGTTTTTTGTTTTTTTGTTTAAGTAGCCACTGTAATTATCCAGGTCATGTGCAGAGCATTGTAACATGATGTTATAACATGTATCGGTGCTTTTTTACGTTTCTTTTCAGTTATAGTCGCAGTTCTGCATGTTATTCTGCATTATCGTTATGCATTTCAACCTAAACGAGTTCAGTTTACGGTCAGTATGATTAAGTACACTTGTATGAAGAACATATGCCTAAAGGTCTAAAGCACGTTATCCGAGAAACATGCTCGGAGGAGAGCACTTATTATTTTGGTTAAACGAATTTGTGTTTGTGATTTCCAGAAGTTGTTGAGAAGTGCGTGTTGCCATCCATAGCAAGTATAATGCTTTGAAAAAGTCTTTACGCCAATCTGTATCGGCCAATGATCGCATTCTATGACTCGATCGGTAGTCTCTTTGGCCGATCTTAGGAACCGATCGCAATATGACGACGTAAGACGTGGAGGAGTGTCATCACCAGTGAGGAATTATTACACGATCTCAAGAAACAATGAAAAATGAGCTGTTTTGCCATGTATTTGTTACGATGAGCCTTAATGTTCTTCTGGGTTCGCAGTAGTTTTCGCCTCACCACTCTTCCATGGATGCCATTTTTCCCCAGTGTCTTTCTGATATTCATGAACATTGACCTTTATTGTTGTAAGAGAGGCCTGTAGGTCATTTGATGTTGACCTTGGCTCTTTTGTGACTTACTGGATGAGTCGTCGCTTCTGAGAAGGTTCATTACTGTGCCGAGTTTTTCCATTTGGCGATAACGGCTCTTGCTGTGGTTCTTTGGAGTCCCAGAGCCTCTGAAATAGCTTTGTAACCCTTCCCATACTGATGTATTTCAATCACCTTCTTCCTCATCATTTCTGGAATTTCTTTAAATTTTGGCATAGTGTGTTAGTGGATAAGATATTTAACCAACTTCCTGCTGTTGAAAAAGTTCTATGTAAGTGTTGATTTGATTGAACAGGGAAGATTTTGGCGCAACCAGTTAGCCCTCTCCACCGCTGTCATCACAACCCCAGCTATGGTTTGTGATGACCTATAACGACTGACTCTGGTGTGCACTATTGGATGTGTTCACTATGCAGTTTGTAATCTAATGAAGTAATAAATATCCATCCATTCATTTTCTGTACCGCTTATCCTACACAGGGTCGCGGGGGTGCCTGGACCCTTTCCCAGGGAACTCGGGGCACAAAGCAGGGGACACTCTGTATGAGGGCCAACCCACCCATCACAGGACACAATCGCACACACATTTACACACTACAGACAATTTGGAAATGCCACTCGGCCTACTGCGCATGTCTTTGGACTGGTGGAGGAAACCGTGCACGAAGTGGGGAGGCAGGATTCGAATCCCCAACCCTGGAGGTGCGAGGCAAACGTTCTAACCACTAAGCCAGCGTGCCCCTCCCACCCAAGTAATAAATCAGCTGAAAAATCCTGCAAATAACACCTTTTTAAAATATGTCGAATGCAGCTCAAATAATTCCTTAAACAGAACGACACAGAGGTTATCTAGGGTCCGCGTTATCCTCGTTTAAAGTTGAACTTCTGTGTTTTCTGAATTTTTTTTTTTTAGGATCCCTCAGTGACGCAAGTAACGCGGAATGCGCCACCAGGCCTGGAGGAGTACAATCCATTTACAGATGCAAAACAAGTAAGTCTCTTTATATCACATTATGAAGACCATAAAATGAATATTTGTCTTCCGTTGGTATTTGAGCCGCATTTTGTGAAAGTGTTCTCTGCGGAATTTTTCATTTGCTTAACTTCATCAAATCGTGACACTTTTTCTTTCAGATTTGGAAAACATTCCCTACTGTACGGTATTAATTTTTCATTTTGTTGCGTTAGGCTCCGCCCGGCTCGGGTCCCAAAGTCCCGCCCACTGCGAACACCCAGCCAGCCATCATGAAGCCCACCGAGGAGCCACCAGCTTATTCACCGCCGCAGCAAACACAGGTACACGCACACCTATTCTCATTCCACCAGCAATAGGGACCAAAGGAAATCAAACTCCCATTGTGTTCCAACATCCAGCTGCGTTATGCATTTGATCTCACTCTTACAGCATCACTTATAACCTCAGGTTTAGTTTTGCATCAGTTGGCTATTGTCTCGGACATCTATATGCTTTGTTTCCCTTGAAAGATTATGGTCGTTATATAGTTATAGTAGAAAACACCATAAAATATGTAACATCGACTTGCTTAAACCTTGCATGGTACCAAATACGTTAAACTGGGGTTTAAGTAGACTGAGCTACGGCAGCAGAAAGCAGGCTGTCTGATTTGTGCTTTGTGAAGCATGTCTCGTGTTTATTTTCAGTAGCCATGGCTGCAGCCATCAATACCTGAAGTCCCTAATGTACGCTATGGGTTCCCAAACTTTTTGGCCAAACCACTGCAGTGATCAATGGCAAGTCAGAGCCAAAACATCCCTGTCCATCAGGTTTCCAAGTCAAACTGTGTAATACGCCCGATTTCAGCGATGCAAGGCGATGTTAAACGCTACAGACGAGCTCTGTTTATTATATTTGGGCTGTTCGACCATCTAAAACCAGGGCATTTGTTAGGGCATCTAGACCAGAGGAAAACCTCGCTGAGTGATTTATAAAAGACTGGTAGGCTAGACTGCTGTCAACTTAGTCAAGATGCTTGTTTGTTTTTTTTTTGTTTTTTTAAAGCACTACAAATGTAATTAAGTTATAATGTAATCAAGTAAATTGAGTAGCAGATTCAATTAGTCCCATTTGTGTGTGTTCATAATGATGTATTTATTGGTCACATACACATTACTGCACTGTGAAATTATTTTATCTCTATTTTCGCTGTGTGTAGTGTAGTTTCAGTGGCATGTTCCTTGCAAAAGTATTTACTGCATTTCTTGCACGTGCTGCTGGTTTGTACATCCCTTAGGATACAGCCGGGTGCTGTCGAATCATAGCCAAGGTTGCCAGGTCTCAGCAAAATTTCCAAAACTACCACATCTCAAAAACTGGAAAAAAAAAAAAGCCTGAATAAGCTTTAAAAATTCTAGCATTGGAAAAGGGAGTTGAAATATTTCAGTTGTTTTTTTTTTTTTTTCGCCATCGGCAACGTGTCTTTTTGTAACCAAACAAATATGGCGTGTAAATGCAGACACTGTATATACAGAGTGTGTTTGTACAAATTGGTTAGATTTCATTTCAGTTATTTGTTTTAAAACACCTTCTTTGCTACCAGCCAAGCTGCTAACTAGTTTTAAACTAGCCTGGAAAAAGACATCACCTGTGGACTTTGTATTTCCACCCACAACCTTAAAAAAAAAAAAATAAATTTGGCCAGTAGCCCAGCAGTAGAAATCGCAACCCTGGTTATAGGTTTGTGTGGGTGTGTAGGAGTCCGGTGTACACATTCCCAAAGCTGGTCAGATCTGACCGAAATGCCAACAAAACCAGTTCATCAAATGATTGATAAAAATAGCTAATTTGTTCAAAACAACAGTTTAAGTGCTCAGGATTAGCCAAGTTCCTGCAGAACTATTCAGTGTGGAATCCTCAGAATGATAGAAATCATCATCTTCAATAGGTGGCAAAAATGTAACATGGTCTTCAAACGACGACGACGGTGCTCCGTGTCGCTCCCGAGAGCTCGTCACGAGAAACTACTCGTACGAGACAACCCAAACCTCAAATATTGATATTTACTGACTAAGGATGCAAGTCATTTCCACTACAAATTCCAAACACTATACAACTATACAGAGAACTACCCAGAATGCTCTCCAAAGTTCGTACCACTGAAGTCTCTAATTCCAGGTCACGGAGATGTCAATCCGAATCTCACTAGCCACCGAGAGCGAATCGCTGTTAAACCCCGCCCACACACGAGATTTGCGGCAGAATGGCGAAAGAAAACTCCGGCAGCGCGTTCGTAAACCGTGATTATGCGAAAAGGAAGCTTGGACAACCGTTAACAAAGAACGCCGCTTATTTGAAGACCACGTTCAGTTTTTGCCGCCGAAAAAAAAAAACTTGCTGGAATTCCCGTTCATGTCAACGTGGTCCGGAATCTCGAAGGAATGTTTCCAGCATCTTGTGGAATCCATGCCATGAAGAACTGAGGCTCTTTTGAGAGCAATGGGAGGCCCTACCCAGGATTAGCACAGTGTACCTAATAAAGTGTTCGGTGAGCGTATGTACGTAGGTATTTGGGCGCCGTAGCAGAATTGTGCTCGCTAGAAGTAAAATAGGGTTCGTTTTCCTTGAACGATTTTTTTTAAAAAGTTCATTTTAATCCATAAGGTACACACGTACGCACACACACACTCACACAGTCAGACGGCGTACTCCTTGCTCATAACAAATTGTGAGCGAGTGTGAAGACAGCTGTGACAGCGAGGAGAGAGGGAGGAAAGGAGGAATGGGCATCGTGAAGCCTGCTGTTCGGCAGGTCTTTGTTTCTGTAGCTGTTTTTTTTTTTTTTTTTTTAGCATTATTTACAGCGATAATCCAACCTATTTCACTAGTTGGCTATAAACAAGTAAATGCTTTAACTGTTCATTAAGGAACAAAGATAAACCTCCAGCAGTGCCGAATCCTTTTTCCACGTATAGTATAATAAGAGACTCTTTGTCTCCTGTTTGTTTACACTCTCACACGCTCGGTCAGTTTATTGTGTCCCATTGGAAAACAATCAGGTTGCAAATCTTGAAACGTGTGGAAAAAGTGTACCCAAAAAAAAAAAAATGAGACGCTTCGTATAAGTAATAAATTATTTACTAGTGCAATGTGTGGATGTTTTCTCTCCCCTGATGCAGAGTGGTATGAACATCCGCCCCCCCAAAACCAGCACATGGTACACCCCTCAGCTATTGTGGACATACGGTGGGATGTTTAATTCAGCATGGCCTGAAGGGGGGATTTAAGCAATGCCTGAAAAGGGGATGACCAAGGGGATTTATTAATTTATTCAAATCTCTGGAAACACATTTATCCTCATTCACAGCAATGACGAGCTACAAAAATAGGTGACAATCAACTCGTAACACAAAATAGACCAAAATTAAAACGGGACCCTAAATCGAACGCTGTTAAACGTTTGTGTAATCCATTTAGAAACGTGCACAACTATGTATGTACGAGTTCAGCATTATATTTTTTTGAAGATGGAAAATGAACTAGGATTGTGTGTGGTGAGGAGAAATCGTGCCAGCTAGGGTTTAGCTGTCGAACAGAACGAATGGTCACATGAGGAGTAACATGACCAGGCATTGGCCTGTGCAAAGATCATTTGACCAATCATAAGGAGGTCAGGGGGGCAGTTTTGATCCCTAAGGTGACCTACTGACATCCTTCAAATTGTCTGTAGGACCTTTTAGTGCCAGAACCTTTTTGCAAAAGGCAACCGGGACTTTCCTCTTTCCGTTGGCCGCCAGATGAGTTCTGTTTTGTTCCATTCTCAAGATTGGTGTCGACTAGCAAAAGAACAAAGGATATACAGCACACTGTCGAATCTGTTTGGTCAGGAGGTGTTCATTTATTTTCTGTAGCACTAGCTCTGAGAGTAGTGTTTATTCATCTTTAGTACTACAAATGTAAAATTTTATGGTTTAATGGTTTAAAGGGGTCATGATGATGTTTTTAAATTTTTTAAAATGATCTTCTCTGAGATGTTATTGTAATATTAGTAAAGGGGGAAAAAAGGGGGGGGGAAACATAGGAAATTGAGTAATTTATGACCTTTTTCCACGCTGTCTCTGACCCTCTGACTGAAACAATTGGTTTTTGTGTCCTTTACCTTTTAGACTTCAATGTAACCAGCTACTGCTATGATTGGCTAGCGTTCCATTTATGAATGAAATTTCAACACGTGCGGAAGCGTTTGCAGCGACTGAGCGCCAGTGGGCGGGGCCAGCGGTGCGATGATCTAAAAGTAGGTGTTGATGTCTTGCCGTTGGGGCAGTCCTATGCCAATGTATTTGCCAGTGTGGCGCCACAAATCCCGCCGCGTCCAAACGAGCCGTTTTCGGAGCTTGGTTAAATAAATGCTCTTTTTGTACCGAGAAGGACGTATTAAGCTACAAATCTTTTTAATAGAATGACCACTTGTGTGTGGAAAAAGATCGTGGAAAATTTGATTTCACGTGTCTGTAAATGAAGGGCTGGTGAGGAAACGACTGCTTGTAGCTGCTATAACGTGAATGATAACGTGAATATTTTTGCAGACATTATGCAACATTACTTTTATGCAACTAAAGATTCATTAATACTTAAAAAAAAAATTATTAAAAAAAAAGTGTTTTTTGATTTCTGGGAAATTGCTGTGGTGTTTATAATAAAACTGGAATAAAACCCTTTGTGGTGGTAACAGTAATGTTGGGTCAGGTCGCGTTACACTATCCAGGTGTGGATTATTTTGATGTAAACCGATAACAGTGCAGAGTATTATCGTGCTAATTATTATTGTTGAATTATCCATCAGTGATTTTGTTGCAACTCATTCGGACTATAAACCCAATAACCAATCAGGGGAAGGAAGCGTGTCAATCCGAGCACTCCTTTTGATGTTAAGCTGCTATTTTGTTGTCCCGCAGTGTAACGATGTGGTGGAAAGGAAACCCCTCTCCGAAATCGCCAGTGTGTTGGAGTAAACAAGACAAAACGTGTTCCTGGTATATTTCTGCACTGCGACTAAAATCAGTCCGTGGCGACGCTCAGAAAAGGTGCTAGTACGTCCCAGCAGGGGGCACCGCCAACGTACGCACGCACACCGTTTCCTGAAGCAGACCATACACGGTGATTCAATAATGTTTTTAACATTCCAGTATCGACTTCAGCTCTACATCACTCAAGTGTCTGCTTTCTGCACGAAGGACGCAGTGTGTTGTTTCTAGCAGGGATTTCGCCAACAGGAACATATTCCATTTTCGCAGTCCAACAGTGCTTCCTCGGGTATTTACACAGTTGCCTTCCTGCGGATTTTGTACACGGCATATAGGCTTATCAGGCTCCATCAGTTGTGTAAATAGATGGCCACATGAAACCCAAATCAAAACCCATGACTAGTATTTTTTTGCTCCTGTATACGCTTGCTACTCTTTTCTGGAACTTTATCGGCTTGCATAAGGAACTTGGATGGATGTAATGTATTCTGCTGGGTTTAATCCAGAAGAGATGACAAGTACGTGATAGATTCTCCCCCTACGTGGGATGGGAAACCTCTTTTGTGAAACCTAATGTATTAACATGATTGTCATACTTCCCAGGTTTCAGCACCAGTGCAACCCTTGACAGGTTCAGGGAGGGAATGAGGAAGCTCTAGGCAGGCTTGGAACAACTCAAAAGGCGCTTTATTCTCTCGCTTTTCAGCGGTTTTATTTTATACACACACACATGCATGCGCCCACACACGGCTCGGTGCTAGTTGTCTCTCTCTCTCGCTCTCTCTGGCCTCTACGGGGGAGAACTGAAAACACAGAGACGCAAACAAATCCGCTCTCACTAATTACATGCAGGTGAGAACCATTACGTGTTCCCCTCCGGTTCGACCTGCCTCCTCTCTGTCCACAGCCGACGCTGGACAACACTGCCACGATAATACACGACAGGAATATGTTATATGATGGTACAGTGTGTGTGGGGACCGGTTTCCCTTTGTTTAGTATGTCACCTTGTTCAACCTGGTTCGTAACGGGGTGCGTTTTAACGTGTGTTGCAGGATCAGGCACGGGCCCAGGCCGAGTTGATGAGGAGGCAGGAGGAGTTGGAGAGGAAAGCTGCAGAGCTCGACCGCAGAGAGCGAGAGATGCAGTCACTCAATGCATCTGGAGGTGTGAACTATACTGGCCACATGTCTCATATGCAGAGTCTTCAATTTCTTCAAAATAACCGATAGCTTGTGGTTGTCCTCCCTTTATTGTGCTTTTTCTTCTTCTTCCGATCATTAATAATAATTCCTACTTCTGATTGGTTTGATGGGAGAGGTCAGTTTTTTTTTCATGCGGAATAATGTTACGTGAACTTCATGGAAAAACGAAAAAAAGAATCGTCGTAAATAATCGGTAATGTTACGTCCTTTCATTTTTCGGGCTTATAGTGGTGCGTCTCAATAGCTTGACACTTTGGAGGTTGCTGTATGTCTGTTTTTGATTTTTGGGGGGGGTGGTTTCTGCTTGGTTGGAGAAAATTCACTCGCAGGTATTTAAGGTTAAACTGTTTTTCTCCCTTTCTCTTAATTTTCTTAGGGAGGAAAAACAACTGGCCACCGCTGCCCGAGAAGTTCCCTGTGGGTCCGTGTTTCTATCATGACATATCCGTGGATATCCCGGTGGAGTTTCAGAAGACGGTTAAGATAATGTACTACCTGTGGATGTGTGAGTGTCTCCCGTCCAATCACAAGCCACTTATCGGAAGCTCTTTCACTCGGTCAGCCAATCAGCAGCGCTGTTCTTTTGTGTTTGGAATGGGGAATGGGGAAAGTTAAGAGTGCTACACTGTATGGCCGAAAGTTTGTGGACGCTTGACCAAGGCTGGAGTGGAAGAACTCGAGTGGCCTGAACAGAGCCTTCACCTCAACCCCAGTGAACACCTTTGTGATGCCTTTAAACAATGACTGCACCCCAGTTCTCCTCACCCAACATCAGTGTCTGATCTCACGAACGCTCTTGTTGCTGGATGAACACGAATCCCCATATGAATGTGGTGATGGGGTGTCCACAAACTTTTGGTCATCCCGTATGTTTTAAGTCACCATTAGTCTTATTGATTTCTGTCAAATTAGAGTATTGTTTAAATAATTTTGCAAAATAATTACAACACATTGAAGCTGGCGTTTTGGCTCTGTATAAGCAGAGTAAACTTAATGAGTTTATGAATGGGAGGAGGAAAGAAAATCATGAATAGTTCCTGCCTCATTTTAAACAGGAACGGTATTAGGATGTATCTTAAAAGATTTCCAACCCATCAGTGTTCAACATGGAGGCACACGTTTAACATTTGTTTTTTTGGTTTTTTTTTCAACCAATAATATTTTTTTTTTCCTTTTTTTTTTTTTTTTTTTTTTTTCTGCTTCCACGGATCTGACATGGATCTAGAAAAATGGCTCTCAATTTGGGGCTGATGTCACTGCTGTGTTCAACCTAAGAGCGTTTCATTTTTATTCGTATTTATTCCGTTTGTAAAACACAAGAGGTTTAGTCCAATTCAGTTTTACTTCTTCTAAAGAGTACTTGTGGAGAATTCTGGAGGTAGATTCCTAGTGAGCAAACCACAGGTGAGTGTGGAGATATCCTCCCGAGGAAGGAACCGGACTCGAGATGGAACTCCTCGTCTTCTAAACCGTTACTCTTCTAGAACTGTATGCTGTAAAGTCAGACAGTACCGAGTGTGTCGAAGGGATGTTCAGTGTGAGCAACACGCGTCTTCGTGAATACACATCCGTAAAATCTAAATTATTGGGGTTTTTTTTGGGGGGGTTTTTTTTGGTAGCAGTTGTTTATGGGACTAAATGCCTCAGTGCTCCACATGAAAAGTTCGAATTTCGAGTGTGTGCATGGGTGAAACCTCTCACATGCTTCAGTCCTCTGCTTTTACCTCGCACTCAGGAACTCTTGTGATGGTAAAGTGCTGAATGTGGGTGATGCTTTCCTGGTTTCACTGTGCTATGTTTGACCTGTTGAAGATCTGATGTATAGCGTGTGTGTGTGTGTGTGTGTGTGTGTGTGTGTGTTTGCAGTCCACACAGCAACACTGTTCCTGAACATCTTCGGCTGCTTGGCCTGGTTTTGTGTAGATTCACTGCGTGGGGTTGACTTTGGCCTGGCCATGCTGTGGTTCATGCTGTTCACTCCCTGCTCATTCGTCTGCTGGTACAGACCTCTCTATGGAGCGTTCAGGTAAGACACACACACACACACACACTCATTTGAATGACCCTGACGTTACTAAGAGTTCGGCTAAGCCTGACATGCCCTAAACGTTTAATACTCGGCCGTAAAGAGTGCAGAGCCTTTTAAGGACATTGTGTTGATGGATTAGATCATTTAACTAAATATTTCATTCAGTACGTTTCCATGGATAACAATAATCCAATATTGACCCGATTAAGACAATATTCTGATTAAGAAACTGCCATGTAAACAGCGATTATTGATCACCTTAATCCGGCTAAAGTCATACTTGAGCACGATAATGCTCGAATCTGAACAAGTACAAAACAACTAACGCATTTGTTTTATCAGAGACACATTAAACAATATGCATTCTGTCTTTCTCTCTCTCTCTCTCTCTCTCTCTCTCTCTCTCTCTCTCTCTCTCTTTCTATTTCTGCAGGAGTGACAGCTCTTTCCGCTTCTTTGTGTTTTTCTTCATCTATATTTGCCAGTTCGGTGTCCATGTGATGCAGGCCATTGGCATCACAGGCTGGGGAGTCAGGTATTCCCACCTGCTTACTTCATATTAGAGCAGCTTTAGACTATGATGATGTAGAAAAACTATGATGTTAGAATTGCACATTAAATCTGTGTGTGTGTGTGTGTGTGTATGTAGTGGTTGGATCTCTGCGTTAACCGGCCTTAATAAAAGCATTCCCGTCGGCATCATCATGATCCTGATTGCTGCCCTGTTTACCGCCTCTGCTGTCATCTCTCTCATCATGTTTAAAAAGGTAAAAGTGCTCGTCTCAGGTGGGGAAACTCGGCATATGGATAAAGAGACTGTGCAGTAATGGGTCATTGAAGATAATTTGTGGAATTACTGATGTGTGTGTTTGAGTTTCTCCAAGACTGGGTGTGTTTTGTTGTTTCTCCTTAGAATATTTAACCACTAGAAGTTCATCTGTAGACGTTACTTAATGTTGTGTGTGTGTGTGTGTGTGTGTTTAGGTCCATGGGCTGTATCGAACCACTGGTGCGAGCTTTGAGAAGGCCCAACAGGAATTCGCCACGGGCGTCATGTCCAACAAAACGGTCCAAACAGCAGCCGCCAACGCCGCCTCGACCGCCGCTCGCGGAGCGTTCAAAGAGCAATTCTGATTGGCCGAGAGAGAGCAGGCCCAACTTCAAGCTCCTCCCACTTTCTCACTTTTTTCCATCCTTTCTTTGTACTCCTTTTGACTTGAGTCGTCTGTAAGCCTGTTTCAGATGTGGAGGATCCCAGACTCCGCCCCTTCATCGATACGGCACACTCCATTGGCTAACTGAGACTCTACCCGCTTCACTCAGCAGATGCACTCATCTGGCTTCTATGCTGAGATTGTGTTGTGTGTGTGTGTGTGTGTGTGTGTGTGTGTGTGTGTGTGTGTGTGTGAGTCACACTCCAGTCACTTTCCATTTGTCCATTCAGATTGAGCGTGTGCTGATTCATGTTACACAGGAAGTGATGTCAGCAAGGATTTTGTCCACTTACTGTAAACATCCAAAGCAAACAGTTTTGAAACACCATCCAGGTCATCAGCATATTCCATTAATATCTCGCAACAACGAGCATTTCATTTCTGCCCCTCATTGGCCGATAGGAACGTCCTTCACTGAACGCACCCAGTGGGAGATTCGGTTGGCTCTTTCTGTTGCTTTTTTTTTTTTCTTTCCAATTTTTATTTAATTTTTAAAAAAATCTCCGATTCTGCCTTACACGCTGTTCCTGCTTTTCCGAAAATAAGTTGAAGCTCCTTCACTTGGCTTCTGAGGCTTGTTCGATGACCTACAAACACAAGAGTTGGGTTAGACATGCTTGAGAAGCTCACTAAGACTCTGTCCAAGGTCCTGAATCGGAAGTTTTATGGTGTTGATGAGCAGTAAAAGCCTGGATAGAAGAAAACACTATCTGCAACGAAAGCCTCCCACCTCCGTTTTTGCTAATGGCATGCTCCAGCGGCGCAGAGAAATAGAGAAAAGATCATAGCATGCTAGTACTCGTGTGTATGTGTGTGTGTGTGTGTGTGAGAGAGAGAAAATTGTGTGTTGAGTGAATTTGAGTGAGTCGTAATGCTGTTTCAGTCCACGGCAAGTGATCTCACGTAGGTTTATAAATTGAAGTCGTCTCATCATTTCAGTCCAACTGGACACTTTAGGTTTTAGACTATGTTTTTGTATTTCTCTTTCATTAATGCAACCTTGTAGCCTTGAACACTGAGAAACAATCCCCAAGATCATAGGCTGTCTGTATTTTGAGACCGCGAGTGTGGGTGGTAGCTTCATTCACCTCTTTACAGTATTGACTTAAGAGCCGATAGTTGGGCGTCAACACACGGACACACACGCGCGCACAAAAACACTACTATGAGGTGTTTAGCTCATAGCTTTGTTTTAAAACTTTGTGTGTGTCTGTCCCGTCCCTCGTGTCTACACACCCCCGACCCCTCCCCCCACACACACACACCCCCATTCCCGTGCGCTATCGTAAGGTTTCCAGTTCTATAATCTCAAGATGAGCTGCTGCAAGTCGTTCTTCCTTTTTTTTTTTTTTTTTTTTTTTTAAAACAACAAAAACAAACATCATTTCAGCGAATGGCACCTGAATGTTTGTTCTATATTAATACGAATCAAATCGGAGAGTCGGTAGAGAGGTATAACGTGAGCCTGTGTTTTGCGTTTGAGTTGGATCGTGGCTTTTAAGTTGTGATTTTGAACACAATGACCTTGTTAGTTGAAACACTGAGGAGGTGGTGATGTGACATTCATTCGAGCAAACCTAAGGGATATTTGTATATTTTGTAAACAAAAATAATAATAATAATAATAATAATAATGATGATAATTGACGAGTGGTTGCCTGTCGTCCTGAATAATTTCATCGTACTGTGCAAATGCACTCTTGTCTCCCTTTGCAGTCGCATGTCGAGTAGTTTGAGTTTTGTATATTTATTGTATTAACACAGGAATAAAATAAGAAAATGGACTATTTGACCTGCGTCTAGTCGTGTTTGACACCCGATCGTTGCGTTTGCTTTCCTTTTTAACCTGTGAACATCATGAAGTACCGGTTACTCCTCGCTTCTGTTACACCAGAAGTAGGAAATCGATGCAGCAAAACAGCCTAATGAATTCAGCTTTGATCTAAAATGCATAACGGTCTTGTACTTTTGACGGAGATGCCTAGGTGGTATCTTGATCTTAAGGGAATGATGAGTTGAGAATACATAAACGTGATTTTCGCTTCGATTTTATCGTTCACTAACCCTAGCTTCCTCACACTGCGTTTATAGAATACTAGTAACGGTCGTATAAGACGTATTACATCCCTAGTTGATATCATTTCTATACCATAACATTTTATACCAGAATCTAATTTTTCCACGCTCGTACCGTCTTTATTAATCCCAGTCTGCTTTCTATTTAAGTTCCGTGACTTCCTGCAATGCATTTGTCCTGGTTTGGGCCCTCGCGGCTTTGATTGTGATCCCGGACGATCAGTCAGTCCGATATGAGCAGTACCTTGAAAATTCATTTGAGGAAAACATTTTTAAAATCGTATGTGCAGCATGCAAGCAGTTAAAATGACATTCCTTCTTACTTCAAACAGCCAGACCTTTAAACAGAGCCATCTCACGATCCCGGAAACCCCTTAAGTCCACGTTTTACTCTAGTCCTGTCTCGTTAGAGATACAGGACGTGTATCAGAGCTGGGAAGGAGAGCTTTGTTCCATTCGAAATGTTTGGACCAGATATGTCCGTGTGTACGCTGTACATAATGTGATTAATAAGCCAACAAACCCTATCACACACAGGCAGGTGCTTGCGAATAGGTACTCGAGGAATACTACAATGAATTGCCAACTAATAAAACGTACAAGCCACCAGCTTTGTCACGACGGACACACTGCAGTAATGTTTTATAGGAGTCTTTAATAACATGCATTGTTCCGAGGTCCAGAAACATGCAATTTCTTCCTTGCAAAGGAAAGGATAAACACCTAACATGGCTGACTGAACAGCAGCTAGGAGAGATACTTGACCAATAAAATAGAGGTGTGTGCAACTGTTTATTTAATCTCACTCAAGCCCACGCTTATGGAAAATTAACCAATCCCATCCACAATTATTATTTATACCCTCTGTTCTATTTTCTTCCCTATATATATATATATTATACACACACACGCACACACACACACACACACACACACACACACACACACACAAACTAGTCCTTTATACCAGTGGTTCTCAAAACCTTTCAGCCCGAGGCCCCGCTTGTGTAGGGTGCATCCCTTTGTGGCCCCACAGAGTCGTCAAATTTTCGCAGAGGAGTGTTTTAGCCGAAAAGTTAAGAGACTACGTCCTGTATTTAAAGAGGCGTGGGTTTTATCAGCATGTGGCTAACAGTACCGTACGCTACTGAATCAACGGATGTCTCTGGGGATGTTTCAGCTTAGTGTACTGTGTATAATTATTTATATTTCTTATTTTTATGTTCATCATTGTCAAGGTTGACAATCCTGATTTACATACAGGTAAAAATATATTTAAGAAAAAAAGAATGTTCAAGAATTTCTTTGCGTCCCTCTGGCGCCCCCTGGCGGCCCCCCAGTTTGAGAACCACTGATTGAAACCACCGTGGCTCTGACAGGATAAATCAGTTACTCAAGATGAGTGAATGCTGTAAATATGTCATATTAGCAAATGCAGCAGATACAGGACATTCCCATGTTAATGGGAATTGCACGCTTCAGATCTGACCACTTCAAATTACCAAACTTTTTTTTGTTTGTTTGTTTTTAGCAATAAAAAGTCAATATAAACATTGTAAATGAATAGAATCTCACTCTAATGCACTGTGTATGCTCTCGAATACCACCATGAAGCCACCCTATGTAGCGAGTATGTATATTGAAGAAGAAGCGTAAAGGTAAACATTCCTGCGTGAAGGCAGTCATTTTTACATGGCACCAAAGAATCTTGATCCCGGATCACCTGATAAATGTAAAATCGCACTACAACATTAACGAATGGGTATTTTAAATACGATTAAAACGTCTGAAACTTTAAACTTGATTTAAAAAAAAAAATGAAAACGACTTCTTTGTGAATTTCCTTGCTCAAAGAGGCAACAGAATTCCCCCTTGCTTGGTTTACACAGCTATCATAACATCCGGTCAGCATTCCCAAACCTGGATTCACCTAAATCCTGACCAGGACCAAATCCTTGTCCTCTTGCTACCCAAATCCAAGGGTCACTTAAGGTCAAGCTCTTAAGATGCTGTTTGTCAGAGTAATATGTAAATATGAAAGTATGGGAATTAACACCTGAATTAGGTTTGTTTGGAAAATATAGTTTGAAATGACATATTTGTGCTACACTTAATACATTTCAATGTAACTTATAGAAATGGAACCATCTTGATTTCAGTTGGTTATACGATACACACCACATTTAAGCACATACAAAAATATTACAAAACCTCTTTCATTACTTCCATCCCATGTTCTATCAATCCCATCGTACTGTTAGGAAGACCGTTTTGGTTTTTTTTGCACGGGGTGACTATGATCCTTGATTATGATTGCATTTCTATCTGTCCATAGACAAATGACCGATTTAACACCGACACAGTGGTGCAGTGAGTAGCATTGGGTTTCCTTTGGGTTCTATGGTTTTCTCCCGATTCCGAAAAACACGTTTGGAAGCAGATTGACTACGCTAAATTTATGCTAGCTCTCAAAGCTGGACTGGTGTCCTGTGTGGGGTGAGTTCTCCCACCTCACACCCAATGTTCACACCCATACGTTCATTCGGTAAAGTATTCTCTATCTCTATCTATTTCACTTCCCATTTTCTATCAATCCTGCAAGACAACCCTTTAGTTTTCATTGGAAATTGATGACATTTATACACACATCAAATTCCGTTTAAGGTCTGTATTCGGGTTGTGGCAATATTCAGAATACGATGTTTATATGCGTACGGGCATCGGGATCTCCCTGTGTACATGATGGTGTAAGTATGCTAAAAGGAGTTGCCAATCCTAAAACCTACCCTGCAGCTTATCGTCTGTTAGCACGCACAATTCCTTGCAGGCTAAGCATGCACGTACATCTCTGAGTGGATTTTCTGAACAAGATGTTTACATGCAGCAAATTTCCGATTTAAACAGGCATATTCCGGGGGGGTATTATTTTAATCTGAATTGACCAATCGGATTGCGGTGTATAAGTGACACAATGCTAATATTGGAATATTGCTAAATTCCGATTAATATCGGAATATGTTTGTGCACGTAAACGTAGTCCATTTCGATGATCGAAAATCTCCGCACCGTCTTCCCTATAGTGAAGATGGACTGTGTATATGTGCACTATTTTACTGCTCCACTAGAGGGCGTAAAGCGTGCTCTTGATGTGGAGAGATCAAGCGATCCCGGGTGCCGTTATTCAACTGATTTGTCCAACAAGAGCTTAATCCCAGGAATGTTGCACATGGAAGTCACGTGGTTCCGTCTGGTAGGGAGCGTATCTGCGCATGCGCGTCTCTGATCCACACAAGGTCACCTGCACGCGCACCGGCCGCTAGGAGTTTATTCGTGCTGTTGCAGCGCTCAGGAACAAACTTCTGTAGCTCAGTTACTCTAAACATGGCGAGAGGAAGTCGCAGTCGTCATTCGGCAGCCACAAGGTAAAACTGACTACTGTGCCGGAAATTGTTCGCACTTAGTAACTAACAATCCAGCCACGTCGTTAAAACACACGTCTGACGTTTTTTCTACCCGTATTCCGACAAATGTAGCCGTTTAGCGTTGGGATTGGTTGATGTTATCCCGCCTACTTCGCTCGGATTGGCTGATAGGTCTTACCGCGTGCGTTTCTCCTCACGGCGTTCTCATCTCTCCTCATCTCCGTGCAGGAGGCGGGTCAAAACCCAATACGGGTGTGAAAATAAGCCTACATAACTAGTTGTGTAACTAGGTCTAGTTTTGAATGTATTTGAGTAAACAACAGCAGTGTGTGAAACGCTGTGAGGAGTTGAAACTGTTCTAATCCGTGGCCGAATTGTGTGTTTAAACGGATCTGTTGGATTCTTGGGATGTAAGTCCTCATTTAGGAATTAGGAAAAGGATAAAGTCTATCCAAATTCAAGGGTCACTTAAGGTCAAGCTCTTAAGATGGAGTGCAGTGGAGGCTTGGCGGTTAAGGCTCTGGGTTACTGATCAGAAGGTCGGGGTTCAAGCCCCAGCACTGCCAAGCTGCCACTGTTGAGCCCTTGAGCAAGGCCCTTAACCCTCTCTGCTCCAGGGGGCGCTGTATCATGGCTGACCCTGCACTCTGACCCCAGACATGCCCTCCTGACATGCTGGGAAAAGAATTTCACTGTGTATATGTATATGTGATCAATAAAAACTCATTATCCGTATCATTATCATGTCTGCTTGTCGGTGTAATACATAAATATGAAAATATAAGTGGATTAACACCAGATTTAAGCTTGTTTTGGTAAACTCATCAAATATAAGACACCTACTAACCACACCAGCTGCTGTCCAACACTACACGCGTATTATATTGTTAGGAAGACTTTTTTAATACCTGTTACAGCGATGATTCGCTATATTGTATTCTTCCTCGAATCTACCGTATCGCTATTACCTCATCGACCATTTTGAGTATCATGTGGTTTCACCTCAGAAGCGCTTTGCTGCAGTCTGTCCTGTTTCATTGGAATATTTTCTGCTAAACTTTGACACCGTAATCCAATCTTTTCACTCGCAGTGCTCCTGCTCAGTCCTACGCTCCAGCGCCGGTGGCTCCGCCTCCGTCAGCGCTGGCCCCGGCTCCTGTCCAGCCCAAACAGCCAGGTCTCATGGCTCAGATGGCCACGACGGCCGCTGGTGTGGCTGTGGGCTCCGCCGTGGGCCATGTGGTGGGCGGTGCCCTTACCGGAGCCTTCAGCGGAGGCAGCTCCTCCGAAACACCAAAACCGGCTCCCGCACATCAGGTACGTCCTCACGCTCACAATACACGTAAATGTAAAGATGGTTTATAAACAAATAGAGAGATTGATAAATGGATAAACGATAAATGTGGAATACATTCTATAAATGAAATTGCAGATGCAATTTTATTCAGCAGTGTACAATAAGAAACAAAACCAGAATTTTTACATAAAGGTAAACAGTATTGTTATGTAGTATTTTTAGTCCAAGATATGGATAATAATGCTCCCTGTCTGTCTGTCTGTCTGTCTGTCTGTCTGTCTGGTAGGAGCCTGCACGAGCTGCTCCTCCTCAGGCCGGACCTTGTCTTTTCGAAGTGAGGCAGTTTCTCGACTGTGCTACCACTCAGATGGACCTCAGCTTGTGCGAAGGCTTCAATGAAGCTCTCAAACAGTGCAAATTCTCACACGGTATGCACGTGACCTTTTCCCGTAATACAGCACGACCTGCGTCAAAAATCAGGAACAGTACACAGTTTGTATTGCTTCCTAGAACTATTCTAAATGGTTCCTAAACCAAATAAATGTGCAATCTCCTTCCTTCCGTCCTTCTATTGTAGGTGTTTCATCTCTGGTGTGAAGAGAGCATATTTTGGAAGAAAAACTACTAAACACAGATGTCCACGTGGTTCAAATCGTCTAGATCCCTCCAGCACTTGACCTGTATTTCACTTTTTCTGTTCTAGTTTTTGACTTGTGTGTGTGTGTGAGATAAAATAAAGAGCTGCTATTTATCTTCTTGTCCGTTTATTTGGTACGTTTGATCGAATTCTGAAGTACTTGTGATCTTGGCCACTGACTGTGCCATTACACTGTTATCTATGGTTTTGCCATAGCATTGACTGTTTCTGACTTCCTGCTATGGCGATGTGAGAGAAAACTGCGCGTCTCTGCTTTTTCAGCTGAAACGGACCAAATGCAGATCAGACACATCTGGTAAAAAAAAAAAAAGTCGGCTGAGCGAAGGGGAAAGGACAAGTGATGTAAACGATGCGTGTTTGTCTGTGGTAGCGGTTACTTTTGCTTCACGAAAAAATTTAGATCTAAGGGAAGTTTAACCGGTGAATTTTGCAAACGCCTGGTCTTGGTCTCTTTGGTTGGTAAAAAAAATGGAGGAGCTGCTTATTATAAAGTAGCTGCAACACCGGACATTGGCCTCACACTTTACTTACTGTTGCTTGCCTCTGAAAAAGGTTATTTCTAATGACATACGCTAGTGTTTTCGTGGTAAAACTCTGGGGTTCTCTCTCTCTCTGATTTTCTTGTTATTAATGTTTGCATATCTGCATTAAATATGACAAAAAAGACAACATTTCACTTAAGACTTTCAGGACATTTGTCGTTCTCCTCACACCTCCAGGGTCGGGGGTTCGCCACTGGCCCTGTGTGTGCAGAGTTTGTTCTCTCCGTGCTGTTGGGGTTTCCTCCGGGTACTCCGGTTTCCTCTCCCAGTCCAAACACATGCATGGTAGTCTGATTGGCGCGTCTAAAGTGTCCGTAGTGTATGAATGTGTGTGTGAGTGTGTATGTGATTGTGCAATGTATTGGTACCCTGTCCAGGGTTATTGGTACCCTGTCCAGCGCCTTGTGCCCAATGCTCCCTGGGATAGGCTCCAGGTTCCCGTGACTCTGAAGGAAAGCGCTATAGAAGATGGATGGATGGTCTTTCCATTTGTAGCTGATCGACTAAATGTGTTTTGTGACGCTTGTCTCTTTAGTTTTCTTTACTGGATCTAAGACGGTAATGATGCTTGCAAGAAAGGGATGCAGTTAAGCATATTTTCTATTTACTTATTTATTTATTTGCAATTTTACAGTCATTTCATTTCATATTTTAACCGATTAGCTAATGGTGTGTTCACTAATACTGGACTGGGTTTTTTTTCTTTCTTTCTTTCTTTCTTTATTTCTTTCTTCTATAGGTACAAAGAATAGAATAAACCAAAACCTGCATGTGACAACAGAGTTATATAAATCTTTCAAAGTTGGTTTAGATAAATAAGTCAATAGATAATTAAACAAACACACGTGTAAATGTGAATTCTGCGCACCAGTACACGTGTACAACACGTGTCACATTCCTAACAAGTCGTCCTGATCCTCTTCAGTGCAAACTGGAATTAAACTTACTTTTTAAATCTCTTAATATTATAAAGAATTTCAAAAAAACAAAAAAACATAAGATTCCATTTGAAGAAATCTTTAAAGAAAGTCCACGTGTTTAGATGCTTTATGTTAATGGGTGTTTATAACTGATGTTTACACTTTCTGTCCCTGACACACGTCGTGCTCTGGTAAAAAAGGCAAAAGAAGAGACATTTGATCAATTTGGCATTGAGCAAATTAATATATTAAAGCACAAAAAATTGGTAAGGGCAAACCAAAAATAATTGAAAGACAAAGAAATTTTAAAGCAAAAGCACAAAAAGCACAAAATTGAGACTATTTTGAAAATTGAGTGGGGCTGGTATCGCTAATTAAATGTCTATATAAAAAAAGCACAAAGAAACTTTTAAGCACAACAGCACAAAGAAGACAAAATTGAATTTGAATGAGATGGGGTAAATTATATTCTTTAATTAAAGCACACAAAGAAAAAACAGCACAACAGCACAAAAGCACAAAATTAAATTTATTTTTGGGGCGCAACTTCACGCAGGTGTCGTGTTCAACTGACACACTGTTGCCTTCACGCACCAATTAATCCAAAGTAAATAAATAAAGGAAAGATAAAAATAAATTAAAAATTAGCGTCATCTAATGGCACTCGCGTTAGACAAAACCGACCAATCACAGATGCAGACGAACAGGCGTCTCCGCGTTTCATCCAATCACGTGTTGTGTGGGAGGGGCCTGCATGCAGCACGTGTTTAAGAGCCGTGTCCAGTGCGGGATATAAACCGAGCCACTCTTTCAAAGCGAACAACAAAACATGCCGTTTATCGAGTTAGAGACCAGTTTGCCTGCAAGTAAGTTCTCTGAAGACTTCCTCAAAAAGCTATGCTCCACTACAGCGGCTGCTCTGGGAAAACCAGAGGATGTGAGTATTGTTATGATTCCAGATAAAACGGCTAGCTAATGTTGTTATAAGGTCATGACGTGAAGCGACCTAAAACCTAGCAATGTTTACATGTACATTTAGTATCATTAAACTACGTATTTGTTTATTGTTCACGTGTGTAATTTACCAGAGGTCGTGTATTGTGTAAGACGAGCATTTTTAAGACTTATTCAACTGAAAACTGGTTAACTGCCCAAACCACGCCCCTTCACACCACTGGAATTATGGGATGTAGTCAAGTCAAGTTATTTGTCATTCCTCTGTTCAGGGGTGACAGACCTCCGGCCCGCTAGGGGGTACAATCCGGCCCGCAGGATGAATTTTGAAAGTGAAAAAAATGCATAAAAGACAAGGAAGTAGAAATGTTTAATAAAATGCGATTCCTAAATTATCCGCTAGGGGCGCACTATTTTAGTCAGAGTAGAAGACGCTGGACCGAAATGACTCGGACCGAACAGTAGATGGCAGCAATGCGCCTTCTGCTGTTTATTACACTGTGGCCAGCTGTAATGCACACACGTAAATAAATGATCATTAGAAGCACATTGCACGTGTTCGTCTTATGAAAGCTGAGGTTGTTCATGATCTGTTTTGTAAAAGGATATTTCACTAAAATATGAAGATTTTTCCTAATGTACTTGTACTTCTTTGCATGAAAACAAAGGGTTAAAACATGGGACTTATTGTTATTTATGGGTAATTACACTATGGTTTGACTGGCCCGGCCCACTTGACATTTAATTAGGCTGTATGTCGAACCTGAACTAAAATGAGTTTGACACCCCTGTGCTATATAATATAGCAGGTATACATTGCAACCAGGACCATGGTGCGACACATTACAGTACAGTAGTACAACACACAATGCAAATACACAACAGTGCGAGACAATAAATAACCAGTACAAGTGACACCAGAACAGTGTTGTGTGAGAGTTATTACAGTGATGGGCTGTACACTATACTTAGTAGTAGTGGTAATGTAGCCGTAGACTGGTCAGAGTGCAAATCTTTCACAGAGGTACATCAATAGATAACATTAGAGGGATATAAAGAACAGAGAATATACATGTACTGCAGAAACTACAAGCGTTCTGATTACATAGGATCTAAGCCAGAGGTTCCCAACCTCGTCCTTGTGTAATCCCCGTCCTGCACAGTTTACTCTTTGCCCTGCTCTAGCACACTAACCTCAAACCGATTCGGCCGATTAGTTAAATCGGGTATTTTGGGAGCAGGGAAAACAAAATTGTGCCGGTTCCTGTGATCTAAGCGATTATACGTGCTCACATATAGGTTGGTCAATAGATGTCATTATAGAGCTGTGAGAACTGTTCTACAGGATAACCTGGATTTGACCTGACACTCTGGTTTGTTTTTCTTTCCGTAGAGGATGAATGTGGTGGTGAAGCCTGATCTACCCATGCTTATTGCTGGTTCATGTTCCCCTGCCGTGTCGCTCTTGGTCTCCGCCATCTCTGTGACTGACACTGCAGACAAAAACAAGGAGCACAGTGCCAAACTCTTTCAGTTTCTCAACCAGGAGCTGGGACTCAGCCAGGACCGGTCAGTAGGAGATGTAGCAACTCCAATTCATATATACTATGTGTGTGTGTGGTTCTTTACTCTACTCTAAGGAGATTCTGGGAGTTGTGTGCCCACCTGGTTAGTGTAGATCAGAGATTGGCATTAACGATATGGTGCATGATTTAATACCAGCATGCATTGAGAATCCAGGTGCATGTTTCTGATTATTAAGCAGATAACTATCAGGTTCGTAATACAGAGTTGTTGGTGCATGATCGCTGAACTGACAAGTTTATTTTCTCCTTTGTCTTCACTTGCCTGAGGGAAGAAGGCTGTAGATATCAGAAACCTCGAGAATGCACCACAGAGAAAACCTACATGCATGTTTTTATTCATCAGGACCTAAATAACAATTGTGTTGTCCTGACCAACTTCTGTAAACGAATACACAAAATATTCAGAAGACGGATGAGGAAAAATAAGTACACCTTTCCTACCTCCATAATCATTGAGCGAGTAATTAGTAGATAATTATGGTCCTGATTGGTGTACGCAGGATATGTGTATCAGTGTGTTCTCGTGAAAATGTGTGTGTATCCACGTCCTGAGACATCTTAACTTTTTTTTTTTTTTTTTTTTCCTTCTGTTTGTGTAGCATTGTGATCAGGTTCTACCCGCTAGAGCCGTGGCAGGTGGGGAAGAAAGGCACAGTGATGAGCTTCCTGTAGAGAAACAAACCCTACGTGTATCATCATGCTGGTGTTGTGTAAGGGAAAACGTGTTCCCATGCAGTGTGTGAGAAATTTAAATCTGGAGGATGATACAGTAACCCCCCACAAATATCTATCTATCTATCTATCTATCTATCTGTCTGTCTATCTATCTATCTGTGTGTATATGAGATATATAGATTGTTTTTTTTCCTCTAAATATCCTCTTAAAGGTACACTCTTTCAGCTGTATGTGCGATTCCCACTATTAAAACGTTCATGTTTCTATGTACAGAAAAATAAACCTTATTCAAAAACACCCTTTTTAGTGGGAATCCAGGCGTACCCGTCGATATCACTTTATAACATAGCCCTGCTGAATTCTCGACTCTGATTGGCAGAAAGTGTTGGTTCATTTCCTTTACCACCAGGTTTATAGTAATCCATGTTATCCAAGTAATGTTATCACTTCTATAGTAACAACTAATTCACGTGGACACGGCACATAATCTAAGCTTTAATAATAAATATGCATTTATCAAAGGGGGGAAGAAAAAAAAAACCTTGAATCCTTAATACGGTGAAGCTTTCTGTAAAGGTACGTTTGTTTAAGATTTATCGACGGAGTCTTCGGTGTCGGGGGGCTTTGTAACGGTCGGTAAATTTCCCACCGTGGGAGAATCTTCAGGATAGAGGAGTTTGTGCTTTCCGGTTTTTTCGTTAACGCGACCAGGTGTGCTTCTTGTCTTATCGGTTTCAAGTGAGAGAATTGCACATGCACACAGATGTAGATGAGGTTAAAGTAAAGCTGGAATATATTTTCGGTAATTTATCAACTCCGATTTATTAGCCCATTATAGCCTCAAGAAATTCCTTGAGGTAATATAGCAATGAACCCTGTCCAGGGTGTAACCCCGCCTTGTGCCCCATGCTCCCTGGGATAGGCTCCAGGTTCCCCCCTGACCCTGAAGAAGGAGTAAGCGGTAGAAGATGGATGGATAGATGGAATATAGCAATGACAAACCAAGACGTGAATGGAAACGAATAGTGTAGTTAATGTTTCAAAACGGTAACCATGTCAGTAGCTGCTTTTTATAATTAGTTTGAAATGGTATGAAATTTGGTCCTAAATTGATTTCACTTCTGTTCCATTGTCTAGCTGATCATGTGATCACTGTTTATCATGTTTTTCCTGAGGAGAGAAAGAAAGGAGCAGCTTCGCCACACAGACTGAATCCAACACACAAAGGGAGAGAAAATTCTCAGAGAAAAAAAGTGTTGTTTTTTTTATTCTTTCTAAATTGACTGAAATTACAGAGCATGAAATTTTTGCCAACCTTTGTCGGATCAGTTCTTTGGAATAAACGAGTTCTTAAATTAATCTGGGTTCGCCGATCTTTAATTATTCGCCCAGTCCTTGCACACAGGATAACTGAATTAATAAAGACTCAAAATCCAAAAACAGCATGAAGATATATCTATTTTGACTAAGTTTGATTAAACATTGCATTAAATTACTGACCCATTAGAAAACGGGTCACGATCACACGATCCTCCGTCAAATATTGTGTCTCAAACTTTGAATTCTGCACAAAAGTAGTTGTAGTGTGGTGGTTTTCTCATGTGATGTGCTCAGATTTCTAGCAGTCAGGTTTCTAAAAAAAAAAAAAAAAAGGACAGGTATGTTAAGTAATCTTCCATTATCATGTTCCAAGGCTCATTCGTAATTAGAACAATCTTGTGAAGCAATAAAAGTGGCCTTCTTTGGGCTACTTGAGTATCTGGAGCATCATCATTTGTGGGTTTAATTGTGGTCTCAATGGCCAAAAAGAAAAAGCTATATTACAAAAGTGTATACAACTCCAGAGCAGCGCAAAGCGGCTCTAACCAGGATGGGAAAAGAAGTGGGAGCACCAGGTGCAGAACTGCGCAGGAGGGTGAATACATCAGAGTCTCTCGTTTGAGAAACAGGCACTTCACAGGTCCACAACTAGCACCTTTATTAAATAGCAGATGCAAACACCAGGTTAGAATGTATGGACATTGCCACAAGGTATAACAACATGGGAATTTGTGTGTGCATAGTGCACTGTGATGGCCCGGTGTTTCACTTTCAGGGTGTATCCCTGCCTCATGCCAAGTGTTCATGGGATAGGCTCCAGATGGATTGCAACTCTGACCAAGATTCTGCACTTAAACCTGACTTAGGCTGATCAACAATTCCAGAGCACCTTAGATCATCTGTGAGGGTTTAACGGTGTAAGCTGCTCAACCGGCCATCAGAACATTGCAATGGTCAGTCATGAGATGAAATGCGTTTGGGTGAAAAGTTGTATAGAGTAGTCTGACAGGTACGGACCGATCTTCTTGTCGCTATACTGAGCTAGATCAGGAGGAACATCAGAAGACTGTTGCAGTGTGGTCCGTAAACGTCATCAACCGTTAGCCCAAAGTTCCTGCTGGGCCTTGATGTACTGTAATGACCCAAAGTGTTGACGCCACTGAATTCAGTACAAAGTACAAACGAACCGCCCAGCAAATAAAATAAAATAAATAAATAAATGCGCCACCAATGACAGAATGCATTCTTCTTTGTAATGTTTACTGAAAGTTATTCATCAACCATGTTGAGTATGCTTTCCCCCCATCCTGCATTAAAATGTTTCCTAATCTGTGAGTCAGGGAAACACAGCCAAAGATGTGACCGAGATTAATCTAGGCCTGAAGTTATTCAAAAGCCAGTATATTCCTTGTGATTGTAGCGTGTCAGTGTCAGTCATTTTTAACTGGGTGTAAAGATGAAGTTGAACCTTGCAAGCGATTCATGAACTCGATAAGAACTCCTGACTGTGGCCCTGGACACCAGTCCATTGTATGGGGGCCACTGTGTCTGGGTGGCTTAGGGGCTGGGGGTTCGAATCCTGCCTCGGCCTTGTGTATGTGGTGCATCGGGAGTTTCCTCCGGGGACTCCGGTTTCCTCCCCAAGTCCAAAGACACGTGTTGTAGGCATGTGTTGAAGACATGTGATTGGTGTTTGGTTGGCACCCAACTGTCCAGGGTGTCCCCCGCTTCCCTTTTGGGATAGACTCCGGGGTGTAGGATAAGCGGTATGGAGAATGGATGGATGAATGGATAGTAAGTCATCAATAAATATCTCAGTAAATAATGTGAGTAAACTTAGTTATCCGTGATGAATTGGCATTCCTTACAGGCTGAATTAATTCTCCCAGTGCATCCTGGGATAGGCTCCAGCTCCACTCCCACTCCTGATGATTGATGAATAAATGAAATGAACTGTGTTTCAGTCTGCATACATGAAGAAAAAAACAGAACAAAACCCCGTTTGTTTAGAAATGTGAAATATAATCTCACGTATGAGCTTTCAATATTGAATTAGAATACGTTATTATGACTTGATAAGGAATATTGTATATCACATCCGGGGTTTTGAAGTGATTTCCTTGTAGGAAGTATCCTCCAACTTCTCTAAAGTCTTTCGGTAAATTCGGTATGATAAAGCCTTAAATATCAGAAAAATATCGCAAAATGCGCTTCAGTTGAGGACACAATACAAATACACACAAGGTTGTGCTGTTAAAGTACAAACAAACTCGAACGCAACGGAATAAACCACGTTGTCGAAGAGTTAAAAGTTGTAGGGGGTGGGCGGGATTTGGTCTGAGGGAAAACCGTTTGATTGACAGTGGCGTCTTCAAATGGTTGGAAATGGGCGTGTCGGCTTGCGCGTGATTTCTTTATCTGCACGAAGTCTGTCGGGCGTTAGGAGAAATAAAAGGAGCTGGACACGAACGAGTGAAAATGGTGTTGGAAATTTATCTGGACCTGTTTTCGCAGCCTTGCCGCTCCGTTTACATCTTCGCCAAGAAGAACAACATCCAGTTCGAGTACAAGAAGTTGTCTTTGATGGCAGGTAGGCTGCAGAGAAGTTTGGGGCTGCGTCCTAAACTATCATGTAGTGTTATTAAATACTCTGTATAGTATAATGCACTGCTAAAGTAAGTGTACAGGACGTGTGTGTAATAATAATCATAATAATATAGTACTTTATATGATTGTAACGTTATGCAGAATTTTTTTTTTTGAGCTTGAAATCTGTCTTCACAGTTCTTGGTGAGATTTAACCCCAGCCCCCAGGCCCAACCCCTAACACCCCCAGGCCCGCCCCTGGCTCAACCTCTGACCCCCGCCGGCCCGCCCCCTGGCTCAACCCCTATCCCCCAGTAGAGACCCACAGGAACCATTACAAATTCTATGAGGGCTTCTATTGTGGTGGTGGTGGTAGTGGTGTTGTTGTTGTTTCAGCAGGTAGGGCCGTACAGAACATGGCTTCTGACCCAGATTCTGAAACTTTGGTATTTCAGAAGAAATGCCAGAGGACCCTGTTTACACTTTTTTTTAATTTAAATTTTTGGGTGAGACATCCTGTAGTAGTCTTGTGTTCGTCCAAGTAAATGCTCTCTAGACCCTATGTATGTCCCGCCCAGGCTTTTTTTTTTTTTTTTTTTTTTTAAGCAGTGAACGTGGTTCATCTTTTCATTTATTGCTGCGCATGTTCTGGCCTTTTTACCGACCATCACTTAGTTGGAGTTGTCTGGAGGTTTTTTCCTTTCGAAAAGGATGGAATTTGTCCAAGTACTTTTCAGAGGAGTATTTTACCAACTCGGGCTGTTGCCAGAATGTCCTGCTACAGTACCTTAGACTGATGAGGAACGATGCCAAGAGGAACGCAGTGTCACAAACCTGACATGCTTGTACATGTTTGAGTGGCGGTCGACCTTAAACGGTGCCCTCACTGGGAGACATCTGATACTTCTGAGTGATAGGCTTACTGTGAAAGAATTTGTATTATTTGTATGTACTTTGCAAATAATCACAATTCTTTCACTATAAGCCTATCACTCGGAAGTATCAGATGGCTTCAGGCTCCCCACGACCCTGTGTAGGATAAGCGGTACAGGAACTGGAGGGATCGTTTTTTTTTTTTTTTTTTAGATTTTTATAAAGCAATTTATACCGTATAATGATTCTTATTAAACTTTGATTTCCAGGCGAGCACCATGGTGAAGAATTCGGCAAGATCAGCGTAATGAGAAAAGTACCTGCCATCCGAGATGGAGATTTCTGCCTGGGTGAAAGGTGTGGGATTCACAGCAGATGACCATCATTGTTAAATAAATAAATAAATAAACAAAAAACCTTTAGCATTCTATCTATTCATTTGTGAACTATTTCTAGTTGGATGAGAAGGCCACACAGCAATAAGAGTCACGTCTGAATTCCCCTGAAGGGGGTCACCAGGAGAAGGACAGTATGTTATTTGTTTGCAAAAAAAAAAAAAAATTCCTTGGTGATGATCTCAAGTTTTCAAAGCCTGTTGTGGTTACCTCCTCGACAAAACCTATTGGCAGAAAGGCTTTAGTTGTTCTATAGAACACCGGTTGTGTTGTCTCTCTCGCAAGGCGTTGGCACACTGTAATTAAAAGCCCACTGAAGCGTTAAACATTATTAAAGGTTTTTTCTTCTTAGCGATGAGTAAACAAGATGATCTTGTTGGCCTTTTTGTGGGAAAAGGTCACGAGCGATCATCTGCCTTGTTAAACAAATTTATGTGAAAGTCGGTATTTCTGGCAACGTATCAGACTCTCTAGCAAATGCGTGCCTAGTGCAAATGCAATGCAAATGCAAGACTAGTGAAAAGTACAACACTCTATACTCTTCCCTGCAGCGTCGCCATTATGCAGTACCTGGTGGAGAAATATGGCACCCCGGATCACTGGTACCCAGCTGATCTGCAGAAGAGAGCACGAGTGAACGAGTACCTGTCCTGGCAGCATTCAGCCATGAGACCGCATGGGTCCAAGATTTTCTGGCTAAGGGTGAGCAGTCATCCGTCTAACCTAAGCCTAAGGTCGCTTGTGAAGGAATTATTTTTTGGTTTGTTTTATTTAAACTTCCAGTTCCTTAGTTTCATAATAGCAGCAGTGTTTTAACTGCAAACATTTTCTCTTTAGCTCATGATCCCAGTGGTTTTGGGCGAGGAGGTTCCCAAAGACAAAATGGATGCTGCTATAGAAGATCTCAACGGCTCATTGAAGCTCATGGAGGAAAAGTTCCTTCAAGACAGACCTTTCATTGCCGGAGAGGAGATCTCACTGGCTGATCTGGTCGCTGTTGTGGAAATCATGCAGGTACAAACTTGGTGTCTTACTCGGGGTATACAACCCCAATTCCAAAATGCTTGGGACGCCGTGTAAGATGTAAATAATTACAGTGATTTGCAAATTTCATAAACCCATGTTATTCACAGTTGAACATAGAAAACGTATCAAATGTTTCAACTGAGTAAATGTCCCATTTTAGGAAAAAAATCCAGGGTAATTCTGAACTTGATGGCTGCAACACGTCTCAAAAAAGTTGGGACGGGGGTAACAAAAGGCTGGAAAAGTGTTATTGAAAAGAAACAGTTGGAGGTTATTTGGGCACAGGTCAGTAAGATGATTGGGTATAAAAAGCGTATCTTGGAGAGGTGAAGTCTTTCAGAAGTGAAGATGGGAGAGAGGTTCACCAATCTGTGAAAAACTGCGTCTACAATTTGTGAAACAATTTCAGATCAATGGTCGTCAACATAAAATTGCGAAGACAGTACATAATATCATCAAAAGATTCAGAGAATCTGGAAAAAAATCTGTCCGCAAGGGACAAGGGTGAAAGTGTCCAGCATAGGGTTTCATCGTAGTCAGGTTGTGGTCGGTTGGTGGTTCGATCCGGCCGGGTACACCACATGCCGAAGTGTCCTTGGCAAGACCCTGAACCCCAAGTTGCTCCCGCAAGTTAACACCTTCCATGGCAGCTCTGCTACCATTGGTGTGTGTGTGAATGGGTGAATGAGACACAGTGTAAAGCGCTTTGGATAAAGGTGCACATTTACCATTTACATTTATCTTCAGGCCTTCAGGAGCCACTGCATTAAAAGCAGGCATGATTCTGTAATGGATGTCACTGCATGGGCTCAGAAACACCTCCAGAACTCATTGTCTGTGAATACAGTTCGCCATCCATAAATGCAGGTTATGTGAACAAAACCAAACAATTTCCACGGGGTGTACTTATTTTTTCACTATCTGTGACCGCTATTGTTAACATCCACAAGAATTACTCACGATCAAAAAAAAAAAAAGTTATACTTCATTTATTCTTTGAGGCTTACCTTATCGATGTCTTGTAACTTGTTTGAGTCGGCTTAAGGAGTTCCGCAAAGACACCTATGCGAAAACCCTGTTGGGGAAAACCCTGTGTAATAAAGAACAGCATTAACACATTGAGTGATTCTCAGTCTGAATAAAGTATGGTATTTGCACTGTTTGAGTGTTACTCTCTGGTAAAATTTTGCTACATGGTTGCCGTTAGTTCTGAAGAACCCTACCTTGGTCACTCAGGTTGATGAGGAGGTTGAAGAGCCTTTGGTAGACTACACAAATGAGGTCACAATCACGATCTGATGACTCTGCTGTTGGTACTCGGCAAGGAAACGCGCAAAAACTCCTTGTGCCAGAAGAAACTGCCCTGGTTTTCATCCGCTCAGTCGTAAAAACCACATTTACATACGTAACCCACTATTTTCTGTGTCCTGGCTCTCAGCCTGTAGGTACTGGCTTGGATGTCTTTGATGGGCGGCCCAAACTGAGCGCGTGGAGGGATCGAGTCCGGGCTGCGATCGGTGCTGAACTGTTTGACGAGGCTCATCAGAGAATCCTCTCAGCCCAGGAAATGGCACAAAGCATGGACGGCAGCAAACTGCAGCACTTCAAAGCCAGGCTCCTCAAAATGTTCTTATGAGAAAAGAAAATGCAAGCTTATGAATGCAAATTTCCTCGAGCTTGATCGTGTAACCTGAATTTAACTTTTAATGGAAAGTTATGGGAAACATAATCAATAAAATAAGCAACCAGTGCCTCATTTCAAACCTATCTTGACTTATCTTGGTGGGGAAATTTATTACTTTACTTAACTTTTGTGTTTCAGAAGTCTGACTTTTTTTTTTTTTTTTTTTTTTTATTAGTGTTCATAAACACAAAATTTATTCAAACATTGGCAGTTCAGAGCAATGTAATGTAATTAACCTAAACATTTGTTTTCCAGCGTAAAACTTGTTCTTTTCAAAAAACGGACACTTTGGATCGTATGTATTTTGCTTTTGAATTCGTATTACACTGATGAATGAATCCTGTAAATCGGCCGTGCCCCAGTGTTTCTGAGCCATTTCATTTCCTCCAGTTTCAAGTTCTTGCACTCTGATTGGCCGTGAAGCAGACTAACAGTCTTCAGAGCATTGCTCCGCTAAATTCTTTATTACTCTGGAGGAAAGAGCTGGGCGGTGAGAAATGTGAGTGATGTTTCCTGAAGCTGAATGCTGGAATCAGCCTCGTATGCAGTTTTTTTTTATACCGGAGAATAAAAACAGCAGCTGTGGCTTTTCCCCTTGTCTTAATTCATCTCGAGTGACCAAAAAAGTTTGGTTGTACAGTAAAAAAAGAACTTACACCGATCAGCCATAACATTAAAGCCACTGATGGGTAAAGTGAATAACATTGACTATCTCATTACATTGGCACCTGTCAAGGGGTAGGATAGCAGTCCGGTCTCGATGTGTTGGAAGCAGGGAAAATGGGCAAGCGTAAGGATCTGAGTGAGTTTGACCAGGGTCAAATTCTGATTGCTTGACGACTGGGTCAGAGTATCTTCTAGACAGCAGGTCTTGTGGGGTGTTCCTGGTATGCAGTGGTTAGTACCTACTAAAAGTGGTCCAAGGAAGGACAACCGGTGAACTGGGTTAAAAGGTTAATGCTGGCTATGATTGAAAGGTGTCCAAACACACAGTGCATCACAGCTTGCTTTGGATGGAGCTGTGTAGCCGCAGACTGGTCAGTGTGCCCATGCTTACACCTGTCCACTAATAAAATCACCTTCAATAGGTACGTGAGCATCAGAACTGGACCATGGAGCAATGGCAGAAATGACCGTCATCAGACATAGTTTACGGTTAACTAAAAGTTGCAACGCTACTAACTAAACTAAACATCACTGAGGTCCTCAGAAATCATCTTTGTTTGGTGTGTCGACTTTTGATATCAACTGTACAAAGTTCAGGAACGTTCCCATCTTGTGGATAAAGGCTAATCACTAAATATCGCCATCTATCGGTGATATTTTGCCACTCCAGTATCGTTTTGGTGTGAACTGAAAATCCGAATAAGAAAATCAGCCAAATGCTGCATAGTGTTGATATTTTGGAGTGGGATGGAGTGGAGTGGAGAGGGGCGGGGGACTTTTTTCGGTTCAAGTCAAACAAAATGGCGCAATGAATGAAACATTTGACCATCAGGGATTAGGAAGTGCTGATCTATTTACATACTAGTGATGTTACGTATGACTTTGGGTGCTTCCCATTTCTTATTTATGCATCCTCATTTCCTTTTCTCACTTCCTTTCCTTGCTTCTCAGCTCCACCCCTTTAGCAGGTAGGAGAAGGATGCGAGGTGAGGAGAGAGGAATGGAAGCAAGTCATATAGGGTGCTTCTCAATACTCAAATTGATGCTTCCTTGTTTCCTCGGTCCTCCGTCCTCCAGCCCATGAACCGGACATGGATCAACGTTAGCCATCTTGAAGGACATACCGATTCTCTAATTGCACCTCAAGCAGGCGAGGAGTGCGGAAGCTTCTAGAGGAGCCAGGAGCGATGATACCCAAGAGTATCCTGAAGCGCAGTGAGGTCATCCAGCTGAGCACAGTCATCATTAATTGACCTCGGTCTGAAGTGACGCTTGAGAGAGTGAAGATATTCCATTCGACTTGCTTCGGTTCCTCTCTCCTCACATCTCATCCTTGCATCCTTCCCTCACATCCTAAGGGGGTGGAGCTAAGATGCAAGGAAAGGAAACGAGGATGCACAAATAAGAAATGAGACGCACCCCTGATCTTACTTTAGGAGTCCTCATGGGCTGAAGAACTGAAAGTTGGATAATCAATACGTTACATTGAAATAATTACTCATTCTTTGTCACAGATTATTTTTGCACTTTGGGTAATTTATACACTTTGGCATGGCAGTTTCTTTGTAAACCTTCCTCCTCTGTACCATGTGAAAGAGGGTTCTCTAAGGAAGTACTGTCAAAGAGCAGAGATACACTCCGCCCCAAAACTGTCAAACAGCTCTTATTTCTCAAAAAAACTTATTTGAAAAAATTCTTTCTCACCTTTCTGTCATTCCCACAGTCACACAAGCTCTCTCTCTCTCTCTCTCTCTCTCTCTGCCAAGTCTCATAATCACGTTTAAAAACCAGATCACCCCATTGTCCTTATTCACATTTTAGTCCCACATTATTGACCACTAGTTTCGGCTATTCGTAATACATCAAACTCTGTTCGTCGTGCGCTTTGATTTTTGAAACTTTGCAGACTTTTTACATTCACAAACAGCTCTCTAACACCCTACATGAAATGTCATGTTTGAAAAAACCATAATAGGTGCACTTTAATGGGTAAATGAATTTATCAGAGGGAGAAATACAACACACACACACACACACACACACACACACACACAGAGACGTGTTAGGCTTTTATTTGTGCACATAACATTGAAATTATGGAGTGTATGGTGTCTGCACAGGCTTTGAGAAGCTTTTGGCTGCTTTAATTGTTTTATTTATTTATTCATTCATCACTAACCACCAGTTGGCGCTGTTTTAGACCCACTCGAACCCTTGAATCTTTCCCTGGAACAATCAGGGCAAAGCTTCAGTGCTTTATAAGCACACAAACAACTTAAAACGACATTAGAAATCACAATGTTTCAAATGTACCGCATTTTCTCTTGAACTCTCTTTACGTCCATCATCGAAACCGAAAGTAACTTTGTAGAACGTTAAAGGAAGTTATTCCAGGCAGGACAATCCGAGCTCAGCAGGATGTTTGAGTGCTCGGGGCTTTTAGTGTCCTTTGTGTTAATTAGTCACTAAAACATGTGACTTTCTTTTCGCGAACGCAAGAAGAAGGAATTGTGCGCGTCACGACAAGGCGGTTTTCAGCTCATTTACCTGGAAAACGTTTAGAAGAGAAACAGCATGGGGTGCTCCTCAATCATCAGGTGTTTCTTCGACTATTCCACTCCTAAATTCTTAGTGATCCAGAGCAAGAAAGTGGGAGCTATTAACCGCCTGTGCCAGGCTCTGGTTATAGCATATATCGTGGGGTAAGTGTCATTTTTATAATCTCGGTGTGTGTGTTATTAATAACCATTTACATCAAATTACAAATCAGCGTCTCCAGGCTTCTGGTTGCTTTATTTATTTGTTTATTTATTATTAACCACGAGATGGCGCTGTTTCCGACACACTCGAAGCTTTGGATCTTTCCCTGGAACAATCTTCCGTGCAGAATCGAAGAGAATAAAATAGAATATGGTGTTTTGTCAGACTAGGAAATTATATATTCTCATTTATTTTTTAAATAAGGAAACTTATTTTTCTCATTTGCTAAATGCTATACGTATAATGCAAAACTAACCTTTATTTATTTATTTTATATATATATATATATATATACGCACGCATTTACAAAATACTATATCTTCTACAGACAAAAAGGAACCTCTGGTAGTAAGTAGTCGTTAAATAGACATGAAGGAAACGATTACTGATGAAATGAACTCGCTTATGTAATTTGTAATAAGAGAGAAGAGAGTTTCATATGAGTGCACACGTGAGACAGACAACGGTGATCAGTGATTGGTTGATGAGGACAGGGGCATATTTCCCTGGGGGCGTGGTTAATCAGAACTAGCTACTACAACCCCCCTACAAAAGGCCCTGCACCCCAGTTTTAGCCCCACAACATTCATTCAGTCCTGATGCCTGAACACATTCACCCCTGTGAAATATCTGGAATATTCCACGGGAACAGGAAGTTGTACTATCTCAGTTTCCTGAAGATCATGGGATTTGGGGAGGGGGGACGACGACAAGTTTTTGCTGAAGTGCTTGGTGTCCCCTGCAGTGATGCTGCCTCCAAAGCAGATCACATGCATGCTGCAAGCCATAGCCTGCTGCACATGATGAAAGACTTGAACCTCCTTAGAAAGAAAACTTCTTGTCAGTTAAGTCCAGTCTTTTGTTCAGGTAGGACAGCACCATCTCCACTTCCTCGTTTTTTTTTCCCCCCTGCACCACAAGACAAAAGTCCTCCTCCAGCTTCTTGTACTCTGATTCATCTTCATTGCGGATTCTCAGGAGGGTGGCTGGCCTCTCCCTTAGAGATAGGGTGAGAAGCTCGGCTATCCGAGAGGAACTCAGAGTAGAGCCGCTGCTCCTTTGCGTTGAAAGGAGCCAGTTGAGGTGGTTCGGGCACCTGGTAAGGATGCCCCCGGGGCGTCTCCCTAGGGAGGTGTTCCAGGCACGTCCAGCTGGGAGGAGACCTCGGGGAAGACCCAGGACTAGGTGGAGAGATTATATTTTCACACTGGCCTGGGAACGCCTCGGGATCCCCCAGTCAGAGCTGGTAAATGTGGCTCGGGAAAGGGAAGTTTGGGGTCTCTTGCTGGAGCTGCTACCCCCGCGACCCGATTACGGATAAGCGGTTGAAGATGGATGGATGGATGCGGATGCACCCTACGATGGAGGAGTCGTCATTTCTGCAGGTGGCAGTAGCCGGTTTTGTACTAGAAGTCCAATACATCTACAGAATGAAGAGTAAGGGAGACCGCATGGTTCACTGAAGTGCTCAAGTGCGTAGACGTTTCTGACCCACCGTTCTGGAGCTTTACAAACTGTGGTCTGCCAGTCAGATAGCCCTTGATCCAGGAGACATTAACCTGGAATGCACCGAGTCAGAGAGGCGGGATGGTGAAAAAGGCACTGAAGAAATCAAAGAACATGAAGCTCCGACTGTTTCCAAGTCGGAGTGAGTATTCGATGTCCATTCGTTTATCCCCCCGTACAGTCGTCACCTCTAAGAACTCATCCGTGTTACTGGTCCGAGACCTTATATTGCAAAGGATGATCGAGGGCAGTTGCTACTTTTATTCAGAAGCCAAACGCTCGCTTTCTTTCCATGGGATTTCTTGCCATTCGGCCCTTGAGATAAACAAAGGTAAACAAAGAGTGCAGAGCAAGCAGCAATTCTCAGGTGTACAGTAGGTGAATGTTTTGCATTCAGTATGTGGGGGTAAAAAAATATTCTAAAAGACAGGAAAAGTGGCAAAGAATTCTTCCACATAGACTATACTTGCATAAACTATACTTACAGATAAGTGTGCCTGTAATGTCACGTGTAGTGTCTGTAATTATCTATCTATCTAAAATGTAAGTTGATGTAACGTAAGCCAACCTAACTGTTTAGATTTGATTAAATTGTGTATTTAAAATGTTTTTTTTTTTTTAACGTCTGCCTGCTGAAATACATATCTTTGCGCAGATATGTGTGTATTTTGAAGAAAGGCTACCAGGACACTGACTCCGTCATCAGCTCAGTCACGATCAAGGTGAAAGGTCTAGCGCTGACCAACACGACGGACTTGGGCCTGCGGGTTTGGGACGAGGCCGACTACATTGTGCCCCCTCAGGTAGTCCATTGTTCTAAGAAAGATAAGGTACCGTGCAGAGCGATCAGAATCGAGCAAAACAACTTGGATTCGTGTCAAACACGACCTGTGTTCCAATACTGTTTTCAGCCTCCCTCGTCAATCTCCCATTAACAGCGTGACAAGAGTGGAGTTGAAGCGATGACGTCGTAGCGTTACATATTTGGTTTCCTTCTCAGCTGGCTAACGCGTTAACCACCAAGCAGAGCGCTGTACCGAGATTACATCGGTTTTCATATACAGATAATTATCTGGTTTACGTAAGAGCAGTTTGAACATGGGGAAAATCTAACGTTTATTCATATTTAAACAAGCCGAATTGGTCCATTCTTGGTTCTTCAAAGGAAGCTCATCTTAACCCCTGCATATTATTATGTAAACGTGTATACCTTTGGACAGACTGACGTTGTAGCTTGTTGTTTCACCGTGCTCAGACAATACTTGTGTGCTGTTGCTCTCCTGTCCTACATACCGTCAGCTTGGGGTATTTCCTTAGTTATAACATTGTTGATAATGAATCATTTCTTTAAAGTGTTGGGTATCTGGGAAGGAGGATGCGTTTGTAAAACAGCATTGGAATGCAGGATGAAGGCGTGGGAGTGAATTCGATCCCGGGTGCTTCAAAATGATTCTGTGTTCGATTTCTTTAATTTTCTATAGGCTATGTTAGGATTTCTCCAGTTTGACCCCTTATTTATTATTATTATTATTATGATTATTGGGCTTCTGAAATGTCATATTATTCCATTTGATCTATCATAAAAAGCACTAAGCGTAATGTACTTTTCATAAGTGTTCTAAAGACTGATCCTACAAGTCATTCTTAGAAAATCCAATTCTGGAATGTTGTGCATCAGCGCAAGAGGAAAAATTGTGACGCATCTAAGAAACAATTCTCTTCCCTGTCCCTTTTTGTAAAGTCGGGCTGTGGGAGCACATACACTAACTGCTGGATCTGTGTGAACTGCGGAACTTGGGCTACACTGGGCGGTGTGGAGTTGGGGCCTGAGTTTGAAAGCATCTGGACGTTTATTTCAGATGTTTCACTTCACGATTAGATCAATTTTAATGTTTCGATAAGTTTAGCTTCATGTGTACGGAGAAGATTCACACTGGTGGGGGGGGACCCCATAAATACACATGGTATTGGGTTTAATTTGTATCGTGGACAACGTGCTACACTGAAAAGCAAAATTTCCACCGCGTTGCTCTTGTAACTCTTTTGAAGAATGAAACGCATCGCTTTTTAAGAACGCGGTGCGGTCCTAAGCGAACGTGAATTGTCCTTGAACGTGAAGCGATCCATGTCATTGCGTTGCATTTCACCGTGCAAGATAGATACGCGGTCATAGATTTGATCTTGGGATAACCTAACTAACTCCTAGCCCCTGCCCTGAGCTGTAAGTATTTTAGTCACATTAACACTTTAAAAAAACAAAACAAAAGCATTTTAGTGATCAGTCCGAGAAGCTCGACGACGAAGAGTTCGGCGATCGATGCACGAGTTCAGCTTAAGACTGGGATTTGAGTGTGATTGCTTTTCAGTGCAGCACGAATGCAACGTACATAGAAAAGTGAAATGCAACAGGCTATTACGTTCACTTCTGACTCCGTTTCAGCACTAAATGCTTAATAAAATGTTTTGGGATGTATTTATTTATTTATTTATTTATTTATTTATTTTGTAGTGGGATGGTTTTTGCATATCATTTAATGAAAAGCAGTACCATTTTGTTTCAGCAGTATGATTTCTCTCTGGCACAAGATCTTATCCGTACGTTCAAAGCCAAGTCACTCGCAACTGCGACTTTCATATTTCAGAATGAAGAAAATTTGAATGCGGTAATCCATTAAAGAAAAATAAGCAACTATAGAGTATACCTAATCTAATCTAATCTCTTGGTGCGTTAAGTGGTTTCATTCGATTCGTTTTCCTTGCGTCCTGCTGCTACCACAGTGTGTGCCACTACAGATTCCCTGTCTTGTTCTAGATAACAAAAGGAAGTAAAAACCATTGTACCTCTTGGTTTGTCTGCTATCGGATTTATGTTTATTGGATATCTGTTTCTTTAAAGAGACCACTTTGAGACGATATCCAGATCGATTTGGCTCGACATGGAATGAAATTAGGATTTCTGTGTGTATGTTTCTGTACCAGGAGGAGAATTCATTCTTTGTGTTGACAAACCTGAACATCACACCAAACCAAACACAGTCCCAATGTGCTGAGGTAGGTTTTATTCCTGATCACCGATGTATACCCCCTGTGATAATGCCGTACACTATTCATGCTAATAAAATATCTAACATAATAAGTTGTATTTGTGCATGAATGTGTGCTGTGTGCTTCTTTTGTCTTTTAGCGGGACTTTAGCAAACGGTGAGCGGATATCGGTCTATACTGTGCATGTCGGTAGACTCGGCTTATCTCCTCATTTCTTGTCAGACAGGAAGTGAGACTTTGTGGGTAGAGGCTGCGTGCATGCTAGTCTGTCACTCTGATTTTAGCAAACGATATTCATAGGGGAAAATCTGTGTATGTGAATGCTATGTATGATTGACACGGTGGTGCTGCAAGTAGTGTTGCTGCCTCACAGCTCCAGCGTCCCCGGTTTGATCCTGAACTTGGGTTAATGACCGCGTAGAGTATCCGTGCGTGTTCTCGGTGTCCGTGTGGGTTTCCTCTGGAGTCCCCCGCCCACTGTCCGGAAACACGTAGTCAAATTTGCCCCTAGGTGTGAGAGTGGAAATGTACAGCGAGGTGAAATAAGACCGAATTTATTTCGAAGATCGTTTATAGGAAACGTTTACAAATGAGATTTGGTATTGATGAAAATCATCTGATTTTTCAGAAAAAAATGTTCATGGAATGTTATGGCAAGTTTTAGACATGGGCCATTCTAAAGCGATGGTAATAAATGATCATGCGAGTAATAATGCTGACCGTAGTCCACAGTTCCATTGAAAATCATAGCTCTGATCTAGGATATTTTAAACGATGCGTTATGTATTGCACAGTCGATATCAAAGCGTTGCACGTTCGCCACAAAGCGGAACGTTTCAAGCTGTAGTCATATTAAACTTGATCTGTAGGCTCTTGCGAAAAATAATCATTCTACGTATCGTCTTTTATAGAATCCTGGACCTGAAACGTCATGTGTCTCGGATCGAGACTGTAAGAGAGGATTTCATGACAGTCGTCGAAATGGTAAATTCCAGCCCTGAGTACAGGGAGATTACTTGGAAAATCCTTCTTCTTCTTTTTCTTCTCGTTGTCATGAGGTCCTTCCGCTAAACATGGAAGTCTGCCCCGATAAAGGTGCAAGACCTATGCTAGCTGGTTCTACTGACTGAAGTGCCGTCTCTCATCGTAATACAGTTCCATCTGCGGCGCATTGGACCACAACGAAACGATAGCCGTGCAGCTTCCTTAAAACGGCTTTCGTTTTAGGAAGCCTTAACCACACACTATATTGGACTGACGATATCCGAGTGGTTTTTCAACATCAGCTACCAAGGACACACATGATTGCAAGTGATGCTGAGGGTTGGAAAGGTCAAGTCTTAAAACGCCACAGGTGCATGTCTTCTGTCGTAACAGTTCCCTACCTATTAGACCGACATCTCCACTCTTCTTCCAGACTCTGGGACCTTGATTTCCAAATGAAATGCAACATTGACTTCCATCTTCCCCGTGATTGTGGTTGTGTGTACTGAACCAGACTGAGAGATTAAAGCCTTTGCAGGTGTTTTGAGTTAATTATCTGGCATTTCTGGATTATATATTCCTTATTCTGATATTTTTGAGATACTGGATCTTTTGATCTCCGTGAACTGTAAGCCGTAATCATCCACATGGGGATCAAATCCACACGGGGTCTCGGTCACGAGGCGACGACTTGGCTGCATGGAAACGAACAAACAGGAATACTTTACTGCTTCTGAAGGAATCCACCTCGACGTCCCTCACCCAATAGAACAACGGTTACAGATTTAACCTTCTGTTTTTTATCTGTATTAAAAATATTAACTCAATTTGTGTTGTAGCGCAATATTATTAGCAGCTAACGGTGTATTGTTGCAGTTTATAGAATAATTCTTTTTTTTTTTATGACTTTAAGGTGTGCAGACGGGCAGGTGTGTGAACTTTTCAGAGTCGGAGAAGACGTGCGAAGTGTTCGCCTGGTGTCCTCTGGAGAAAAACAACAACCCTCCAAAGTAAATTCCTATTATTTTATTGATTGTTTGTTTGTTTTGTTATCGGCGTTTCCAAGTAACAGGAAAGCACGTGTTATGTGATTTTGTTTGGGTGTATTTACTTTAGTTACAGTTATAATGTGTCATTGAGTGAGTTCACAATTTTTTTTCTTTTCGGATTTGTCTCATCAAAGATTTTTGATCACTGACTAATAGACTTGACTGTTTGTGAATATTCTAACAGATTTCACATCAAGTCTTTTTTGTCCCTTAGACCTGCAATGCTAGCAGAAGCAGAAAACTTCACCGTCCTTATAAAGAACAACATCCGATACCCCAAATTCAATTTCAACAAGTTGGTTGACTCTTTACACGCAATACAATACGACAACATGAACAATATTCTATCGTTTGATATATATATTTTTTTTTTTTTTCCTTTACTACAGGCGAAACATACTGCCCCATGTAAACAGCACCTACTTGTCACATTGTGTGTTTAACCGTCAAACGGATCCAGACTGCCCAATCTTTAGACTCGGAGACATCGTGTCGGAAGCCAATGAGGATTTCCAGACCATGGCAGTTCAGGTAGAAGAACTAATACAGGCTATTTTGTTTTGGGGAAATATTATGTGAGAAAATAAAACCGTTCCGTTGTAAAGGTTTTATAAACAAAATTGTACTAAATTTAAAATGAATGGCGGGGGGGAGGAACCCAACCTCTTTATACAGGAGCTGTACAATGACTGGTTGTACCAATTCAGTTGACTGGTGGGGGGGGGGTTGGGGGGGGGGTTAGGTAATACCAATGTGGTATTACACAGTCTGACTATATCTCAGAAATAAGCTTTTTAAAAATGTATTAATTCATTTATTTATTTCTGCTTAACAGAGAGGCACAAGATCAGTTCAAAAGTAAAAACTGACTTTGGAAACTCAGATTTTTAAATCATATAATAGAAAACCATACAAAAAGAAAACGGAAAAGAAAACGACTTGCAGACCTAAATGAATTACTTGTGGACCTTAACTCATTCAACTCGGTCCACAGGGGGCAGTGATGGGAGTGCACATCCGCTGGGACTGTGATCTGGACTTGTCTGAGAAGTCGTGTGTGCCTCAGTATGCATTCCGCAGATTAGATAATAAGGATCCCGACAACGTTGCCCCCGGCTTCAACTTCAGGTTCGCTATAATAATCTCATAGAGGTACAGAAATGTATCTCTGGGATGGATTGCCCAGTAACTGTGCTTTCTGCTACGTTTCTCTTTTGATGTCCGTGTCGAAATGACAGGTTTTCAAAATATTACAAAAATGCAGACGATCAGGAGACCAGGACGTTAATCAAAGGCTACGGCATCCGCTTTGACGTTATGGTCTTCGGAACTGTGAGTCTCTGTCTTCAGGTCTAGTAAAACAATCCATGTTTTAATGATTTAAAATGGTGCGAGCAGTGGTAGCTCAGTGGTTAAGACATTGGAAGGTCATGAGTTCAAATCCCAAGCTGAACCTGCTGGGCCTTTGAGCAAGCCGCTTAACCCTCAACTGCTCAGTTGTATTAAAAAAAAAAGAGACGTGTAAGCCGCTCTGGATAAGGGCGTCTACCAAATACCGTAAATATCAAATTGATTGCCGTTTTTTTTTTTTTTATTATTTTACAGGCAGGGAAATTCAACATTATCCCAACATTGCTCAACATCGGGGCTGGCTTGGCACTACTTGGCCTGGTAAGTGCTTTATGTATGGATTAAAAGAGGAAGTTAAGAAGGGGGGGAAGTCACGATTTAGGCCCACCTCGTCTTGAAACATATTGCGCAATAGTTATGAAAGATTTGAACGAGTACGTGCTGACCCGGGACAAATTCTTCGTGCGATTAAAGTGCTTCGCATAAGTATTCTACCAAAAGTCTGTGATTTTAGATAGGGACGGCATTAGGCAAGGAAGTAATCGAGGGCCCAAGGCTAACTCTCTGATGCTCCCACCACCATGCTTCACTGCAGGGAGGTATTTATCAAGGTGATGAGCAGTACTGGGTTTCTGCCAAACAAAGGATTCTGTGCCAAGGCCACAAATGTACATTTTTGGTCTCGTCAGACCACAGAACCCTTTCCCACATGTTTGCTGAGTGTCAACACGCCTTTTGGCAAATGCCGAATGGGATTTCATGTGTCTCACCACGTTTCCATAAAGCCCAGCTTTGTGGAGTGTCCAGGTTATGGTTGTTCTATGAACAGCTTCTCCTAAATTGAGCTGAGGATCTCTTCAGCTCCTACAGAGTTACCCTTGGCCTCTTGGTTATTAACCAATAGTGAGTAGAAGTCCTTAGGAAAAAAAAAAAAAGGAGCAATTTCTGTGTAATTCTGTATGTACTGTTGTCTTAGCCTATTATTGCAGCCCAGTTCAGGTTATGAAGTTCATCCTTTAAGTTTGAAAAACTTTATGGTTTTCCAGGTGAATGTGGTGTGTGACTGGATCACTCTGACTTTCATGCAAAAAAGACACTATTACAGAGAACAGAAATATACTTATATCAATGACTATGAGATCGTGAGTATATTTTCCCCCATTTCTTAGGGTTTTTTTTTTTTTTTTTTTTTTAAGTCTGTGCAGACATCATGCATTGCATTACATTACTAAACCTAGTTTAAGGAATCTTCTAGCAGTATGTTTAACCATCATTTCTTTTTGTCTGTTAGTTGTCCAGTGACGTCCCGTAGAAGCTCTGCTCTCGTGACGTGAAGATTTTCTGGATGCTCATTGAATCATGTTAATATAAGTGCTTTGATTACTGTGCTAGACATTTTTGATACTTCCCTGCACCAATTAAATTGAATGTAAACAAGCTCACTCAGCTAACTGGCAAGTGTTTGTAATTAATGTCGATCAGTTGAGTAAATCTTTAATAAAAATCTATTTAAGTACTGTATATTTCAGTGCAGTTTCCGTGTTTTGTTCTTTTTTTTTTTTCTTTTCTTTTCCACTCAGTCTAGAAATGTTAAAGATGCCAGTTTGAAATGTTTTTCAAAGTGTTTCTAGACCTGTAAGTATCATTCCAAACCTGCCTTAGAATTGATTTTTTTTATATCGATCATCAAATCATCCTTGAACATAACTGAACCTAACTATCCTGAGCAAAAAGAACTGGACGACGAGCGTAGACGACACACTCTCTCCACAGTAGTTTCTTTATGGAAGTGTCCCTACATGACTCGGACATGGGCTTTCATTTCATTTTCAGCACTTCCCCTCATGACACGGTTGAAGCGTGTGGGGGAGAATATACAGTCGTGAAAAAATAAGTGACTTTTTCCTGACATATTTGGACAAGAAAACATTTTGTTCATGTTTGAAACGGTGACTTTTTTAAGTGAAAGTCACTCCCTTATTACAGCCAAGCCTACAAGAATGGCCTAGGGCTATGATTTCCACACACTGATTCAAGGGAAATGGAATGCAGTGCAACAGGGAAATACGTTCATTCAAAGTTTCGTTTTTACAAAGCAATCCCCTGTTGTTTGTTTGTTTTTCATGAAAGATGTCCAGTGATGTAAGAGCGGCGCAGTGCAGGCTTTACTTTTCAGCGTGGTAGGTCTTCTGCACTTGACGTCTCCAAAGCAGTGCGTTATGTTTGTTTGCATTTCAGGTTTGTTTTCACCGGTGTTTTCCTTTTTGCTCTGCGACAGAATCTTCTAGATGTGCAGTCTACACACGTCCACATATTCTGATAGGGGATACATGGGGATATATGTGGTGAACTGTGATATTATCCAAAGGGAGACATCATGAGAGATCAGCTTAGTGCAACCCAAATCCCCCACGTAGAGGCGACCTTCAGCTGGTCCCGATCTGTAAGACCAGACAAATTCAAAGGCTCTATCTCTTTTCCTTCTTCTTTTCCCTGGATGGAATGAGTGTCATTCTGTGAAGCTGTTGTGGTTGCAACCCTACCCCATAACTCCAAAAATACACTATACAGCCAAAGGTTTGTGGACACCTGACAATCATGTCCAAGCATCCCATTCCAGATTTAGTCCCCCTTTGCTGCTGTTATAATAGCCTTTCACTCTTCTTTTCTGGGAAGGATTTCCAATAGGTTTTGTATTGTGGCTGTGGAGATTTGTGCTCATTCAGCCACAAGAACATTAGCGAGGTGTGGTGTAGTGGCTTTTTATTCCGCGCGGTGGCGGCAGAGAGTTTGTGTTTGATGAACCGATGAAGAAGAGGAGTGCCTTCCTCCCCACAAGCCTGTGGGCGTGGCTATTCTCGAAAACGGGTGGGGGAAACAACACGTTTCTGCATGATTACCACACGGCATCCAGACCGTTGTTTCCTTCATGATGGCCGCCGCCTTGAGGGGAAGCCTTGTATCATTGGCCAAGGTGAGTGTCAGGCCGGTTATTTGATACTATTTGTTACATTTCTTCAGCTTTCGTCTTAAAAAGCCGGGCATGTTAAGAGAATATTGAATTTGGAATACTAAAGATTAACATCCTGTAGAGCTTGTGTGTGAACGTCTTCTCCTTGGCTGCAGTCAAACGGCTTTAGTGGCTAATGTTAGGACTTGATAAGGGCGTCTCTTCCCTTATCAATACTTTTTTTCAAAGCGCTGAAGAATTATTCCGTTATCAATTCTTTTTTTTTTTTGCTTACGCGTACGCTAGCGTGTGCGAACAACCGTACGCATATCTCGAAGTACTCCATTTGATAGGTACGCAGACGGTCGACGCATGCGCATTACGACAACTTGCAGTATCGCACCTGGCCTACGAGAGGCAGTAGAGAGCAGCAGAAAAGCAGGTCTTCTGATGTGAAAGACGACAGCGAAGAAGAATCACAACAACACGAAGAAGAACGCTTGGGCAATCTCTCGCACCCATATTAGCACCCATATACAAATCCTTATAGTCTTTAAGGCTAGAATTGTACAAATGCGAATATTTTCTAACCTGCATTCGTTTCCGTCTCTTCCGATTATTCTGCTTTTTTTCTTCTTCGACTACCTTCAGAATCAACGCACTTGGGTCACTGCTGCCACCTTGTGGAACAACTAAGCAATAGTGATAATGGCTGGTTATATTGCATAACGTGCCAGCTACCTATCAAACATAAATACAGAATACAACAACATTGACAGACATTTAGGCCCTGCATGAAACTGCTCACGAACACGACGCTTTCTTACAGAATTTAGATTGGTCCACGTGCATGTAAGGTTTGTCCCGAGAGCATAGATGGTTAGGTGACCTTTTGACCGCTTCCTGTTTGACCCGTCCACAGGGCCTGACTGGTGCTGCCATAAAGCCGCTGTGTGCGCGCTCGCTGAGCCTCTCGGCCAATCAGAATGCTTCAGAGACTCCACCGGCGCGGGCCGACAGCACCTTCAAGGTCACGATGCTGCCGGGAGACGGAGTCGGACCTGAACTCATGATGGCTGTGAAAGAAGTGTTCAAGGTAAATGTAAAGCTTTTCCACATGAGCAGAACGGTGACGTTATATTAAAGCAGCCGAAGCTTTTTAACCCTGGTAGTTCCAGTTTCCAGAACTCTTGTCTAGATTAGAGTCCTGAGGAAGCCTGTGACAGGATAAGTTGGGAAGAAGGAACTCTGAAAACGTTATGATGTGAACATAATGCTACGCCAGTACAGAGGTAGAGAAACTTGTATTTCTACTCTGATCCAGCCGCCGAAGACTAAGAACGATGTGCTGTTTTCTTCGATGATCTACTCTTTTGGCTCACTTTAGATTCCCCTGCCGTAAACTGTCCCTAGAGACTCGTTTTAGAGACTTAAATGATTGCTTTTCAACAGTTTCCATCCCTCCCTCCCTCCCTCTCTCCCCCTGCCTGCAGGCTGCCGACGTACCTGTGGAGTTTGAGGAATTCCACCTGAGCGAGGTGCAGAACATGGCGAGTGAGGAGAAGCTGGACGAGGTGCTGAGCTCCATGAAGACCAACAGAGTGGCCATCAAAGGTACAGCGGAATGTTTATAAATCATGGACACGCTGACGGTTATGTCAAATGAATCGAATAGCAATCTATCGCAGGTTTCCTGATTCGAGGGTACGTTTGGAATGATCGTTGCAAGTCTAGAAACGCAAGAACCTTGCCATCAACTTCACCTTCATCACTCCTAGATTGAAAAGGAAAAGAAAAAAAAATATATAGAAACTGCACTGAAATTCGCTTCTGTTCAGCAAAAGAATTATAATCTTTATACATTTGCACAAATGCTGTGTTTAATCATTATCATTAGTGAGTTTGTTTGTTTGTTTGTTTTCTGGACGTAGGGAAGATCCACACACCGATGGAGTACAAAGGAGAGCTGGCTTCCTATGAGATGAGACTAAGGTCCGACTTCATTCACAACACAAACGCGGTAGCACTACTACAGATGAGTAGTAAGAAGGACAGGAGTTAAAAAAAATGAGCGTGTTCAACTGTCTGACTTTAGAGCATCAAACAAAAGATAAAAGAAACGAGACTGACCGTATCGTTTGAGATTTCCAAAACCCGTCAATTTTCTGCAATAGTTTAATTTCACTCGAACATGATTACTGTATACTGTAGAGCTTAGTAGCTCGCCTCGGATTTCGAATCCCTGTGCGCGCCGAGTTCGCTCCGGTTTCCTCCCACAGTCCAAAGACCATCAGTACGTTTACATGGACAACGATAATCCGATATTAACCCGATTAAAACAATATTCTGACGACGAAACTAGCATTTAAACTGCGATTTCTGATTACCTTAACCTGATTAAAGTCATACTCGAAGTAAACGCAAATTAAGACGTGTGGAGTATTCCTGCTTTAGTCGCATTATCAACGTGCGTTACAGACATGTACACACCTTAATCACACTATTATTGTTATATATAATATAATTAATATCAACTACATTCATTAACGTTGCACCACAATTTCAACACTGATAACTTTCCGCTGAAATGAAGATTTTGCAGTGATGCGTTGACACTTTAAGCAGCAGCTGAGCGGTATTTCAGGGGTAACAAGAAAAGTTGTCTGGTTACATTGTGTTGAGAGATTTATTTTGGCTTCTGAGTGTGTGTGTGTGTCTTTGTGTTTCTGATGACAGGAGGAAGCTGGACCTGTTTGCTAATGTGGTTCATGTGAACAGCCTGCCGGGTTACAGCACACGCCACAACAACCTGGACCTGGTGATCATCCGCGAGCAGACTGAGGGCGAATACAGCTCACTGGAGCATGAGGTCTGTCTCTCGTGCTCTCTCTCCCGTGCCCTGTCTCTTGTGCTCTCTCGTTCGCTCTCTAGCGTGCTCTCTCTCTGTCTCTCTCTCTCTCATACACACACACACACACACAGTCTGTATTCTGACTCTGATTCACTGAAGAGGTCTGTCAAAAAGGTTGGCTGCTATTTAACACTTGAACAGGACGGAGTGTAAAATATGCTTTTGTCTATATGTTGTACAAAATTATTTATATTTCTAGAATTTTTGAAGCTGAGAAGAGCTGTCTGGGACATGTGCTGAAGTGTTTTCTTAACCCTTATCACTAACTAGTCAAAAATTATACCCACTCTTAACTCTTTCAGTTAGTTTTTTTTTGTGTGTGTGAAGCGGGAGCAGCTGAGAAGGGTCCTCTGTCATTATACAGTGCGTGAGCGGCCTCTAGAGGCGAAATAAAAACTACCGCTGGCAAGTTTTGTTATTTGCAGTGTTTTTTTTTTTTTAATTCAGTTTGAATATCTCTATTTTTGTTATTTGTAGTGTTACTTTTCTGTTAATTCTGGTTGCGTATTTTTTATTTACTTTAATATTTATTAATAGTTAACATATATTTATTTAACTGTACATTTTCATGATGCAATCAGTCCAATTTTTGTAATAAAGTTCAGCAGTATTTTACTTTGAGTTACATTTTCATTCAGTCTCAATTTTAAAAACTATCGGTTGATTTATCGGCAGGTATCTATCGGACTTAATTATCAATGTCGTTAAAATCCACTGTCGGTCGAGCTCTAATGGTGGTTTATTGACCCGATGGGCTGTTTGTAGTGACCCTATATAATGAATATATTCTGCACATATATGCTGTATACTGTATGTACAGTTAAAAGTTTAACGTTTGTTCCCTTTATAAACCAACGTGCAGTTAGAAGGATGTCCGATCAGATCAGGAAAAACTGGGTATGATTATTAGCGCTAAAAACCCCGTCATAGTAAGGATTTGTGTCGTGTGCCACAGAGTGTGACCGGAGTGGTGGAGTGTTTGAAGATCATCACAAGAGTGAAGTCACGCCGCATTGCCAAGTTTGCCTTCGACTACGCCACCAAGAAGGGCCGGAACAAAGTCACCGCCGTGCACAAGGCCAACATCATGTGAGCTATGATGCTGTGTATATACTATAGGACCTGGATTTAAATCTAGTACCAGTCTCTTTTTAACGAGGCATTCACACATCATCACATGTTGCTATTTATTTCTTTAAATATAATCGATTTAACAGTGGAAGTCCTTCTGCATGGAAATTGTTGTTTGTTGTTATCGGCAGTTTTGAAAAGGACATTAAGTGGCCTTAATCGTGAAGCGATGATTGTTATTTTAAAAGCCATTTTCTGCTCACAGTCTTAAACTGATTACGATGTTCAGGAGAGAACGAAGAGACGGCTTCGGTTCACTTGGGTCTTGAGATGATCTTAAATGTGCAGCTTGTAGCATTTACAAGTGTTGTTTTTTAGACCTGTAACAAGCAATTCATTTCAAAGACAAACTATGCTTCGCAGTTATGCCATGCAAAGGAACTGGCCAGAAAATAGCTTTAACCTATGACCAGTTTTTTCCTAGATACAGATTAGGCCCAGGTTTCAGGCTAAAATAGCTTGTGTGTGTGTGTGTGTGTGTGTTGGCGTATGTCTATATCTTGGGGGAAACCAAATGTCCACAAGGATATGATTATGAATATCTGGCAATTTAAACCTTATGGGGCCAGGCAAATGAGACCAGCTTGCGTTCTTTCTTTCTTTTTTTTTCTTTTTTAATAAACAAAATCTGCCACTTTTATTAAAACCTAAAAGAGCCAAAATGTTTCCTTTTGGTTATTGAAGTTAGGATTAGATTAAGGTGTAGACTTAATATTAAGCAGCTGCCTTAATTATTACATCACTAAAAGGTCCTCACAAGAATAGTAAGACGTGTGTGTGTGTGTGTGTGTGTGTACAGGTGTGTTTGTCTCTGTATGAGAGAGTAAGAACTGTTTCTTTCTTTTTCTTTTTTTTTCTTTTTTCTTCTTTTTTTTTTTTTACCCCTGGCCCGAACAGGAAGTTGGCTGACGGGCTCTTCCTGCAGAGCTGTGCTGAGGTGGCTGAGCTGTATCCCAAGATCAAATACGAGACCATTATCATTGACAACTGCTGCATGCAGGTGCTGCAACTAACCAAACTCACCTTCAGTTCTAAACTTTTCATTTATAAACCTTTCCTTTCACCGGTTAATTCCACGCCAAGTTTACAAAGATGTGTGCTTTGCGTTACCGTTTAGCTGGTCCAGAACCCATACCAGTTTGATGTCCTGGTGATGCCTAACCTTTACGGCAACATCATCGATAACCTGGCCGCAGGTTTGGTGGGCGGAGCTGGTGTGGTGCCAGGAGAGAGCTACAGTGCTGAATATGCTGTGTTTGAGACGGTCAGTGACCCTGAAAATCAAATATCGTGTCTATCTCATGTGGGGTCAAGTTTGAATCGCTTTTTTTTTTCTTTGTCTCTCCACCAGGGGGCGAGGCATCCTTTCGCTCAGGCTGTTGGGAGGAACATTGCTAATCCTACTGCTATGCTTCTCAGTGCTGCTAACATGCTGAGGCATCTCAAGTACGTTCATCACACCCAACACCCAATAGCTTAATTCGAATGTATCCCACTGTTGACCTTTTGTGTTTTGGGGGTGTAATGTTGCGGCTTTATAAAACGCATGAAAATCATGACGTGTTTCGTTCTTTGTTTCAGTCTGGAATATCATTCTAACATGGTGTCTGAAGCTGTTAAAAGGGTTATAAAACAGGGCAAGGTAAGAAGCCTTTGGTATTCGTGTGTGTGTGTGTGTGTGTGTGTGTGTGTGTGTGTGTACATATGTATAGCAGGGTCTAAAAGTCCACAACCAAGATCTGTTTTTAACTAAATGAATAAAACATTTTCACTCGGTTGCTACTTATTATGCAAACTGTGTAATGATAGAGAGGTGCGCATAAGGACTGGAATCCCTTGAAACGCTCACGAACACATTCTTGGTCGGAATTCCTCCGGCGTCGGGTGGAATTGGGATTAAAGACAATCCTGTGCACACTTCTTCCTTTACGACCGGATTCTGCATGTGCTCGCCTCACGCGGTGTTGCTTGTTCTGGTCTGGTCTCTCAACCGTTATCACCCGACTCGGTTAGTACAGTCCTGTACGTGCATAAATCTTTCTTGGGAAATCTAATCTAGAGGTTGATAAGTGGTTTAAATGAAACAGTTCTTGGAAGTGGACTTCCGGGCCTGGAAACGAACTAACAAGCGTGAGACGTGTAAATGTATGTGGTGTGTGACCGTGGGTTTTGGGGGAATTAAAGTTTACTCCAGATGCCTGGATTCAGTGTTCCTGTCGGTTTGACGTGTTCTCACCATGTCTGTGTGGGTTTCCTAGGAGGACACGTGCGTACACACACACACACACACACACACACACAAACATTCCAGATGCCGTGCAATGGACTAGCAGGCCATCCAGGGTGTATTCCATCCTTGTGTCCAGTGTTTTAGGACCGCTTCAAGTTCTAATTGAGAGGATGTTCTCTGCTGAACGTACGACTGTACGTGGTATGAATGAGATCTCAATTCGCGACACCCCATCCACGACGCATTGTGTCCCTGCAATAGGCCTTGGGCAGAAAACCTAGCACGTGGAGAACAAAGACAACAGAAACGTGTGTTTTTTTTCTTTCTTTTTTTCTCCGTGGTCCAGTTCTGATGCTCATGTGCCCATTGTCGGTGCTTTTGGCGGTGGATAGGGGTCAGCATGGGCACACTGACACTGGTCTGCAGCTGCGCAGCGTAAAACACAGCAGGTTGTGATGCACTGCGTGTTCTGTCATAACCAGCACGAACTTTTTCAGAAGTTTGTGCTTCAGTAGCTCTCCTGTGGGACCGGACCGGACGGGCTAGCCTTCGCTCAACACGTGCATCAATGAGCCTTGGGCGCCCCGTCAACGGTTCACTGGTCGTCCTTCCTTGGACCACTTCTGATAGGTAGTAACCACTGCATAACGGGAAGACCTGCTGTTTTGGAGACGCTCGTTGGAGTCGTCCAGCCATGACCATTTGGCCCTTGTCGAAGTCACCGAGATCCTTACGCGCGCCCATTTTTCCTGCTTCCAACACGTGAACTTCGAGAACCGACTGTTCACTTCCTGCCTAATATATCCCACCCCCTGACAGGTGCCTTTTTAACAAGCTAATCAATGTTCTTCATGTCACATGTCAGTGGTTTTAATGTTATGGCTGATCTGTGTATGATGCAGCTGTGGCTAGTTAGCGTATCTTCGGTGGCATTGACATGGTTTTAGCGTGAAAGTTAACGCTTTGGAACCCGATCTGTCTGAGCAGAGTGTTCAGACGAAAAGGGGCGAAAACACTCTGGTCTCTTTAGGTAGCAGGTTGTCCCAACGGCATTGTGGGAATCTTGAAGTGAAAATAGAGGTCAATACAAGAAGTTTAAAAAAAAAAAAAAAGGCAGCTTGGAAGGAATCGTAAAATACATCTTGGACACCATTGAAGATGACATGTTCTAGCGGTTAATGTGCACCTTGTTCAGGGTGGATGTTTTTCTTGAAGAAGTTTGTGCATTTAGTGACAAATCCGACTCGACAGGAGTAAATATTTGAGCGGTGGGAAGTCGCATGCGGACAAACGGGTTCTTTTGAGTACTGCTCCTGCGTCGGGAAGCTATTGAAGACACGACACAGAGGCACACAGCAGTGCTCAGAATATGTCTTCACTTGTCTCAGAAACGTTCCTGTCCTTCAATAGCTTTCGGCGGAGATGAATTCTCATCATCACGTGGTTGTTAAAGAAACCCGAAGGACACGCGCTGCTGTCTCGCTGTACCGACGAAGGTAGAGAACGGCGTCGGAAGTCGGAGCATTTCAGAACGAAAGTGCGTCGCGAACGCGACGAGTCCGTTACGTTGTTATGAATTCGCTCTTTCGAGAGCGTGTCCTTGAATAATTATAGTACAGATTATGAATAATTAAGCATGAAAACGATCTGGGCCTGGACACGACCGTGTTACGAACTACTAATGTGATGACTTTTTAACTCCTCGCGATTGCGTTTCCTTTTCCTGCACGCTCACGATTGTGTAATGGTGCAGTCTGAATCCGATCTGTGGAAGCGTCTGCTTTGTTGTAGTATTAGACATTGAAATCTCTTCCTCGTGTGTGTGTGTGTGTGTGTTTGTCTCAGGTGCGGACGCGAGACCTCGGCGGTTACAGCACTACGGGTGATTTTGTCCGTGCCATCGTCGCCAACCTTCGTCACCAGCCTGTGCACTAAGGACCATAGTAGACCACTCCCCCTAGCCCCTCCCCTCCACCTGTTTTCCACCCACCCCTTCTGCCCTTACCATTTCCATCGCTTGCTCTGCTACTGTCGGTGATTGAGAGCGGACTTTTTCCCGTATTACTGGCAGTTTTTCCTCTGATATATATATATAATTTCCTACTGTAGTGTTTAATGTTGCTGTTGTGCTGTTTTCCTTTTTTTACTTTGCCTCTGTTTTATTTTATTTATTTTTTTTGTCCATTCTTTTACTTTTAGCACCTGTGCCATAACACCCTGATATTCCCCACCAAATCCAAAGCATCGGGCATGGGCCTCTAGTCCTGTTTATTCACACTAGAAGTTCTCATTTCCGCCATTTCATTAGACACGAGATGTTCTAACCCGAGTGCTCGATGTTTGGGTAACAGGGGCAGTATTTTCTACGTTAATCCTGTACGTATAGGATGCTGTCATGTTTGTATCACTGTACTACTCCTTTTGATCAATATCTGCTAGCGTTTTAGCATTTCCTAAAACTCCGTGAGCTTGTTCCTTTGTGTCGGAACAAATTGTAGGTCACCTAAGTAGGTTAACGGGTCGGTGGAGCTCATTCGGCATTTTAAAATTGATTTCTCAGCAGCAGCGACCCTCAAAAAAACTAAACTCCGGCCAACCCCAGAGTGTAACGAAACAGAAACGGGTTTCTACGTAGACGGATTTTTCGACAGTTTTGGAAAGGGTTAAGGAAATATTCTCAACACGGCGTCATTTCATTAGATGTGAAGTCGGTGCGGAGAGAAAGTGTTTCGTTTCAGCTCTAAAATCACGATTTATGATCGAACTGCTTGTTTTTCAAATAAATACCTCTGTAAACAAAAAAGAAAAGTGTTGGCACCCAGGCCGAAATAAAGACATTTGAAAATGAAATGGGCGTTTTCTAGAGAATCGTCCTCTCTACTTGTTCCTGTCAGGCCTTTGTGTATCTGTTGTTGTTTAGGGAAATGCGTTTGTGAAGCTACCACTTATAAAATTCCTAATCACCACCCTGTGCATTTCATACGCCTCTGTCCACACTCATTATCCAACCCATCATGCCTTGCACCAGGTGTGAGAAAACACTCATGCAGAGCATGCCAAGGACTTCCGATTACATTATAAACCCATCTCTACATTTCATCACGCCTTTTTTCACTGTCTGATGCCAAATGAATCCTTTGAGTCTTTTAGATGACTCTGGGCTTCAAACCAGTCCTCAGTGCCCAGGAGCATGCAGTTCTTCGTATACAATTTATACCGGCGTACGTTCACACTGGCTAATAAGACGGTGAAGTAAAAACAGTGCAAGGTGTGCTCTCTGTATGAATGTATAGGATGTCTGAAGATGTTTCGAGAGATGTTGATCATGCTGCCAGCGCGTTATCAGAAATTGTGGCTAAGAAAGAAAAACCAAAGGGAGTCTACTTCTGCGATGAAGGTGATATGTCTGCATTCATGTCCGTGTGCTTCTTGTAAATAATGGCTGCACCAGTGGCTGGGTAGAGTTTCGCATGTTCTCAAGACGCTTACCAAGATAAAGTGGTTACCGAAGATGGAGGGAAAACGTGTCCACGGGTCGTGGACGAGCAAGGATTTCTCTGAAATAGCCTCCTCTCCAAACGTGTGGGTTTGTGTTCATTTCTGAAGTAACGGTCTATTTCTTTGGCACAGGTGCGCACGGGAGATCTGGGAGGCTACGCTTCGAGCGCCGAGTTCACGCAAGCGGTCATTTCCAGCCTGTCTGCGTGACCGTGCTTCAGTGTCATTGGGCGATGTGGTCGCATAGACGCTGGTGACGCTACGCATTTCTAAATAATATGACCGTGCAAGAGTTACGCGCACTCCTCTACATTTTCATGAATTAAATATTCCTGGATCGAGCTACGAATTGTACATAAACAGTATAACATCAGTGTAGAAAATGTTCATGTTTAGATCAGAAAAATAAAGTAAGGATCTCTACTTTCAACCCCACCTGAACCTGTTCACTAGCGAAGAGGATGAATGAGACTAATGTGCTGCCTAGAGAGAATAAGCACAAGCTCATGCAAGCTACAGAAAGTGAAAAGACATGGCATGAAAAGTGTACATCCAGTACCAGCTTGGCTGCGCCGCACCGGTATTAACCAATCGGCTGCGCTCTTCTCCTCCTCACACCTGTAGTGTCCTGACGGGGCTCTCAGTTCTGGCCCCTCACTCAACACCTTATTTTACTGTTATCTTCGAGACTGAATTGTATGAGAGGAAATAGTTTGAATTTGAAATTGAACTATATATTATATTTATTTGTTGGTTAACTACGTATTCATCAATGAACGTAAATAAATTTCATCCCTGCAACTCAGAATTGTATTATTATTATTATTATCATTATTGTTGAAAATATCAATGTCGACATGCATATTAATCAATATTAAAGACCTTTGTTTTCATAAAGCCCAACACTGTGTTATTTATTATTTTATATATTGTGCCCTGTGATGGATTGGCACCCTCAAAAGGAGTAAGCGGTAGAAGATGGATGGATGGATGGATTATTTTATATATGGTCAGGGTAATAACTACTGTGTACCACAGTCTATTGGAGTTGAAATGGAATAATGAACACGAGCACAAAGTGCAGATTTTATATGTAATCCCCTTTCAGTCCCAGTATGCCGTGGTAGACGGCTGAAATAGCAACAACTCTGTCAATGCCCAAATGTTTATACACCTGACTGTATGTGTTATGATGCACATACGGTAGGTGTATTTAATGCAAGGCGCAGTGGCGCCGCAAGAGGGCGCGACACACCTGTGAACACTATGGGGGCGGGGTTTGATGTAAGCGCACGCACGAGCCCCCCAAAAAAAAGAATGGGCTCCCGTGGGCGTGGTCTCTGCTGGGAAGGAGGCGGGGTTTGCCACTGGGAAAAATCTGCTGCTTTCCCATTCCAATCGGCCAGGCGCAACATGGCGGACTAGGAGAGGCGGCACGACAGCGCCCGGATACAGCGAGGAAAACGCGGGATACAGGCACCCGGCGTTGCGGAGAGCACGGAAACGGATCCCGGTGGAAGAGAAGAGGAATTCAGGCGGAAAACAGGGCACTTCGGGACTTGTTTGGACATGTCATTTTGAAGCAGGTTCCGAGCGGGCCGTGTACAGCGCGACCTCGGCACTCTGGGTGAGGAGGAGTCCGGGGCCGGGACATACCAAGTTCACAAACCCCCGTCTCTTCAGTGCAGCTCGTAAAGATCTACAGTGTGTGGAGGAAAGGGCGGTGAGGTGGGTTTTCTGAGAGAACAGTAACTCGATGAGCTGAAGTTCAGAGTAATAAGGCTGGAAATGGGTTCAGTGTGAGGGGAATAATAGCGCGCGCGCTGCGAGGGAGGAAAGACAGCGGAGCTTTTAATGGAGGGCGGGGCCACAGAGCGCGCGCGCACACACACTCGCACCATTCTACACTCACATCTTCTTACACAATCTTAGAGCTCACTCATTCTACACACACTCTCTTCTTACACAGTTAGATTCTACACACACACACACTTCCATTCCACACTCGTATTCTACACACTCCTAAAGTATCCTACACACTCACGTTACACAGTTAGATCCTTCACGTTACACACTTGGATCCAACACAAACACACACACACGTTAGGCTGTTAGATCCTACACTCAAATTCTACACACACACGTTACACAGTTAGATCCTACACACACACCCGTTAGGCTGTTAGATCCAACACACTCATATTCTACACCCTCACATTACAGTTAGATCCTACACACTCTCATTCTATACACTCACGTTACACAGTTAGATCCTAACGTTAGGCTGTTAGATCCTACACACACGTATTCTACACGCTCACGTTACGCAGTTAGATCCTACACACTGACACAGTGAGATCCTACACGCTCACGTTAAAGTTAAATCCTACACACTCGTATTCTACACGCTCACGTTACAGTTAGATCCTACACGCTCACGTTACACAGTTAGATCCTACACGCTCACGTTACACAGTGTGATCCTACACGCTCACGTTACACAGTTAGATCCTACACACTCACACAGTGAGATCCTACACGCTCACGTTAAAGTTAAATCCTACACACTCGTATTCTACACGCTCACGTTACACAGTTAGATCCTACACACTCGTATTCTACACACTCACGTTACACAGTTAGATCCTACACACTCACACAGTGAGATCCTACACGCTCACGTTAAAGTTAAACAACATCGATTCTACACCCACGCTAACAATTAGATCTCCACACTTCTACACACTCGTTACAAATTAATCCTCACCGGTTCTACACTACATTCCACGCACTCAGAATCCTCACTTCTACACACTACTATCTAACATCACCATTACCCACATATCACCTCGATCACACAGGTCACTACACCGTAAGTTAATCCTACACAAACAGTTAATCCTACACTCACCACAGTTAATCAACCACACGAATCCTACACCACTAACTAACACCGTATTCTACACGTACTTCAATTAGATCCTACACACTACACCACACCTATTCTACACTCACTACAAGTTCAACTTCTACAAGTTAATCACACCACTTACACAGTTATCCTACACACTAACAGGAGATCCTACAGCACTACAGTTAGATCCTACACACTCACACAGTGAGATCCTACACGTCACGTTAAAGTTAAATCCTACACACTCGATTCTACACGCTAAAAATAAATTCTACACCCACGTTATACCTACATTTACACACTTTTTAATTCTCCTCACTCATTAATCCTACCTCTCACAACATACTATAAAACATTTCACACCACTTAGCGTTCTACACACTAATATACATTCTACACATCTATTCTACAACCACTTACGTAATCACACTCTACCATACACGTACTCACATTTACACATTTAATCCACATCGTATTCTACACAGTTAGGTCCACACCCTACGTTACACCACCCCTACACGTTACACAGTTAGATCCTACACACTGATTCTACACGCACTCTTCTTACCTTTCCTAACTTATTCTACCGATCATCACTTACACAGTTGTATCTACATAAATACTTAACAACACTACAAGTTAGATCCTACACACTCGTATTCTACACGCTCACGTTACACAGTTAGATCCTACACGGTCACGTTACACAGTTAGATCCTACACACTCGTATTCTACACGCTCACGTTACACAGTTAGATCCTACACACTCACGTTACAGTTAGATCCTACACACTCGTATTCTACACACATTACACAGATAGGTCCTACACGCTCACGTTACACACTCGTATTCTACACGCTCGTATTCTACACACTCACGTTACACAGTTAGATCCTACGCACTCGTATTCTACACGGTTAGGTCCTACACGCTCACGTTACGCGGTTAGGTCCTACACGCTCACGTTACACACTCGTATTCTACACGCTCACGTTACGCGGTTAGGTCCTACACGCTCACGTTACGCGGTTAGGTCCTACACGCTCACGTTACACACTCGTATTTTACACAGTTAGGTTCTACACAGCCCCGTTACACACTCGTATTCTACACGCTCACGTTACACAGTTAGATCCTACACATACACGTTATGCTGTTAGATCATACACACTCGTATTCTACACAGTTAGGTCCTACACGCTCACGTTACACAGTTAGATTCTACACAGTTAGGTCCTACACGCTCACGTTACACAATCAATTCTACACGCTCACGTTACACAGTTAGATCCAACACACATACGTTACGCTGTTCGATCCTACACACTCGTATTCTACACAGTTAGGTCCTATATGCTTACGTTACACAGTTGTATTCTACACGCTCACGTTACACAGTTAGATCCTACACGGTCACGTTACACAGTTAGATCCTACACACTCGTATTCTACACACTCACGTTACGCAGTTAGATCCTACACACTCGTATTCTACACGCTCACGTTACGCAGTTAGATCCTACACACTCGTATTCTGCACACATTACACAGTTAGATCCTACACGCTCATGTTACGCTGTTAGATCCTACACACTCGTATTCTACACAGTTAGGTCCTACACGCTCACGTTACACACTCGTATTCTACACGCTCGTATTCTACACGCTCACGTTACGCGGTTAGGTTCTACACACTCACGTTACAGTTAGATCCTACACACTCGTATTCTACACGCTCATGTTACGCTGTTAGATCCTACACACTCGTATTCTACACAGTTAGGTCCTACACGCTCACGTTACGCAGCTAGGTCCTACACGCTCACGTTACGCAGCTAGGTCCTACACGCTCACGTTACGCAGCTAGGTCCTACACGCTCACGTTACGCATACCCACTCACGCTACCCGTCACACACGCACCAGCAGTCCCACGCCTCACGTTACGCACTAGGTCCTACACCCACGCTACGCATAGGTCTACACGCTCACGTTACGCAGCTAGGTCCTACACGCTCACGTTACGCAGCTAGGTCCTACACGCGCTCACGTTACGCAGCTAGGTCCTACGCGCTCACGTTACGCAGCTAGGTCCTACGCGCTCACGTTACGCAGCTAGGTCCTACGCGCTCACGTTACGCAGCTAGGTCCTACGCGCTCACGTTACGCAGCTAGGTCCTACGCGCTCACGTTACGCAGCTAGGTCCTACACGCTCACGTTACGCAGTTAGGTCCTACACGCTTGTATCCTACACTCTCTCATCCTCCGCTGTTATGTTCACTTTACACTGACGAGCAACAACATTCTCCACTGTAACACTTAAATTCCACACTACCGCATTAAAAAGTCTATTCGTTGCATTCTGCATAATCACAGTTCCCGGCTCTACAGTCTCTACTGTCATGTTCTACATTTTTGCGTAGTTGCTTTCTAACCTTGGATTTGACCGTAACGTGCTGTGAAGTTGTTGATGCTGACTTTTATTCTGAACTGACGTTCTAAAATATGTCATGTTTAGTCGCTGTTACATTAGTCCCATTAAACAGTTTCTTTTACCCTGTTACATGCAACACACCTATACATTACAGTCTACCTGATCTCAGTATATGTGTCCGATCATTTTCAACACCACCACATTACAGACACTCGCGCTCTATGGGATCACCTTACGCTACACGGTAAATGTTACACCGTTCTTCATCATCACTTTGTGCACATTTAGACGTTCTACAGGATCACAGCATTTATTTCTGCACGCTCGTCAGATGCATCCTGGTCCTCCACATGTCTACAAAATTCCCCGTCATTATGCAGTTAAAACTTATAAAGTTATAAACCACAATGATAACGACGCTAGTCGAGTGTGTTCGTTACGCCAGTCCATGCGTGTTTATGTATATGTGTGTTTTTATGTTTATATATGGTAAGATAATACTGAAATAAAAAACCTGAACAATGTCTTGAGGTGTGTTGTTAGCATTATCACCTCGGGTGTGCGGTAGTTCTCTAATAATTCAGCTGCCCATCGTCAATTATTCCTTACTTATATTGGGTAGAAATGACCATGCAGAGCTTTCACAAGGGTCTTGTTTTTACACTATATTGCTGTTTTATTGTTCCATATTGTGACATTTCCACATTATAAAAACCCTCATCAGTGAAGTCGTGATGTTACTAATTGCAGATATTAGTGGTTGCTTTATTCAGATCGTGTAATTGGTGGAATTTATTAAACACACAAGATGGATATATTGTTGGTATTGCACAAGCGATGCTAGGGATGGGGGCGATGTTCGGGCGATGTTGGGGATGGGGTGCTGTTGGGGATGGTGGTGATGTTGGGGATGGGGGTGCTGTTGTCGATGTTTGGGATGTTGGTGCTGTTAGGGATGGGGCAATGTTGGGGATGGGGGCGCTGTTGGGGATGGGGGCACTGTTGGGATGATGGGGTGTTGGTTGGGCGAGATGTTGGTGCTTTTAGGATGGAGGTGTATTTTAGGGGCTGTTAGGATTGGGCGCGATGTTTGGGACGATACTGTGACGATGTTTGTGCTGTTAGGGATGGTACTGTTGGGGATGGAAGTGATGTTGGGTGGATGTGGCTGTTAGGATGTGGGATGGGGCAGGTGATGTGGGATGGGGCACTGTAGGCGATGTTTGGGATGTTGGTGCTGTTAGGGATGGGGCGATGTTGGGGATGGGGGTTGTTAATTATGTGGGTGGAATGGATGTGGGGGGAAATGGGCTGATGGGTATTGTTGTTGATGTTTGTTAATATCCAGGTGTAGGAACTTCTCGTTTCTCTTAACTTGTATTCCAATAAGGCCTGTGTCATTTGCTAACAAAATAACATAAATCATGTTTGGTTTCTTTAAATTAGTTTTTAAATATGTTCTTTGGCTGAAGCAGCTTGGAGGTTAAGCGGGTAGCCGTGCCAACTCGACTGCAACCCTGACCTGAATGAAGCGCTTACTGAAACTGTTTTGCTTGCGCATGCAGCATAAAGCAGAGTAACCGATATTGTGTCTCGTGTCATTTAAACATCATGGCCACATGTAAACAGTGCTATATTTGGAAAAATCCTCTCTATGCCAGCTGGTTCTGTCGCAGTGGAGAAGGTTTTTACTTCAGATGCACTGGGTGTTTATTTCTGAATCCCCTCACACCTTCGCAAGTGTACTTACTGTAGTGCGACAAAGCATACATTTCTTAGGAAACCCGAAGGCAAGCGATAACTCCTATTTTTTAAATTCCCTTGGTTGCCGTGGTCGATTGGAACTAGGCGATAACGTTGTAGCTAATGTAATGTAATAAAAAGCTCTACAGACAGGGTGACCATCTTCCATTAAGTTTCCCTCAGCATTTCTAGAAAATCCGAAATATGACCACACTTCGGAATTGGGAGTTCTCCCGAGCGCCGTCACCGCCTTCCGCCGCCTTCCACCGTGTCCTCTAACTGCTCTAAACGATCGTAACAAGCCTAGTGACGCCCGTCCATCACTTTTATAGTCGAATATAAAACCTGTTTAAATGACTTGATTGTGTGTATCGGTACTTATTGTACATTTTCAGCAGTTCTGAACAAACACCGTGATAAAACGGATAACCGCGATAGTTTTTCTCCCGATACATCGCGTGTGGAAATATCAAGACCTAAAGGAGTGCTAGGAAACTGATTACTGAGAGTGAGTTTTCCTTCAGGGTAGAGCGTGGCCTATTTCTCGTTCGAGCAGTATGTAAAAATTGCTTCTTTAAATCCCAGAGCGCGTGTTCGCCGTTCGTTTTCTCCTTTAATGGTGCAGATGGGATTTTTTTTTTTTTTTAATGCGATAGGCGAGTCCAAATGATGAAATGTAGGTCTTCTGAATGTGCTCTGTGCCTGCTGGATCATGTCTCAAGCTTGTCCACAAGCTTCTTTACCTCCTTCTCGTGAGCGTTTCGCTCGCCAGTGTTCCTTTTTTTTTTTTTTTTTAATTTTTTTTTTTAAATTTCGCTGAGCTGTGCTGGAACACACAGAGCAATTAACCTTCCAGGACGTCGTTTCCCGAAGAAGTGTCAAGGTTGTCTCGAAATTAGACCATCGGAGAAAGATGGGAATGTTTTCCCACTCTGATCAATTCAGACCCTGCTTGACGCAAGTCCCGAGTCCACGCCTTGTCTGGTCCAAAGCTGAACACGGGCTTTGTTTTGCTGATAGTAAACAGTTGATGTGGTTCATCTTCTTGATTGCTCTGGTCTGGTCTCGATCGTCTTCCGCTTCTGCTCGATCGGTTCTTCGTGTCTGCGCTCGCCCTCCCCAGGGGTTATGGAATACACACCCTTATCTGTCCTCGAAGGCGTTCTCCATCTCTGTGTGTGTTTGTTTGTTAGGCTCAGCAGACGTTTTACAATAAAGCAATGATCTAAAGCTGTCAATAAAGTACATATCTATCTGTCTATAGCGTTCCAGTAGGGTTGTTATTGTATCACCGTTAGCAGTGATGTGTGATCATCTGTAAACTCACTCCTACCTTCTTTTTGTGTCCATCTACGATTTTTTTTTTTTTTTTTGCATTCGCAAAAAAATTTGAGAAGAATGCCCCAAGTCTACATCTCAGTTGAGAAGACACGGTCCCCATTTACTCTGTCGAGAAAGAAGGGTATCTAAGGGGGCGTACTCCGACTCGGCCCGGTTGCCTTGTACCGTGCCCGAGCACGATTGTCGTCCACCCCCACACGTTCCAGTTCTGAGCACGCTTACCGCTAACGTTCCAGCACGCTTGCGTTCCAGCACGCTTACGTCGTTACGATGCGACTTTTTAGTTTGAAGAAAAGTTACTTATCTTAACATTAGTAACGTTACTCATCTCAAACTTACTTTTTTTTTTTTTTTTTTTTTTTAGATTAGATCACTAGCCCTGCTGTCCCTCCTAGTCTGTTTTTAACTTTTAAACATAATCGCTATCAAGCATTTGGAACAACGTGACATTTCTGACCAGAACTCAATGATACGACTATCAGTTTTTAGTTACAGTGCCTTGCGAAAGTATTCGGCCCCCTTGAACTTTTCAACCTTTTGCCACATTTCAGGCTTCAAACATAAAGATATAAAATTTGAATTTTTTGTGAAGAATCACCAACAAGTGGGACACGATTGTGAAGTGGAACGAAATCTATTGGATATTTTAAACTTTTTTAGCAAATAAAAAACTGAAAAGTGGTGCGTGCAAAATTATTCGGCCCCCTTTACTTTCAGTGCAGCAAACTCACTCCAGAAGTTCAGCGAGGATCTCTGAATGATCCAATGTTGTCCTAAATGACTGATGGTGATAAATAGAATCCACCTGTGTGTAATCAAGTCTCTGTATAAATGCACCTGCTCTGTGATAGTCTCAGGGTTCTGTTGAAAGCGCAGAGAGCATCATGAAGACCAAGGAACACACCAGGCAGGTCCGTAATACTGTTGTGGAGAAGTTTAAAGCCGGATTTGGATACAAAAAGATTTCCCAAGCTTTAAACATCCCAAGGAGCACTGTGCAAGCGATCATTTTGAAATGGAAGGAGTATCAGACCACTGCAAATCTACCAAGACCTGGCCGTCCCTCTAAACTTTCAGCTCAGACAAGGAGAAGACTGATCAGAGATGCAGCCAAGAGGCCCATGATCACTCTGGATGAACTGCAGAGAACTACAGCTGAGGTGGGAGAGTCTGTCCATAGGACAACAATCAGTCGTACACTGCACAAATCTGGCGTTTATGGAAGAGTGGCAAGAAGAAAGCCATTTCTCAAAGATATCCATAAAAAGATGGAAGATGGATTCCAAACAGGTGGAAGAAGGTGCTCTGGTCAGATGAAACCAAAATCAAACTTTTTGCCCACAATGCAAAACGATATGTTCATCACCCTCAACACACCATCCCCACTGTCAAACATGGTGGTGGCAGCATCATGGTTTGGGCCTGCTTTTCTTCAGCAGGGACAGGGAAGATGGTTAAAATTGAGGGGAAGATGGATGCAGCCAAATACAGGACCATTCTGGATGAAAACCTGTTGGAGTCTGCAAAAGACCTGAAACTGGGACGGAGATTTATCTTCCAACAAGACAATGATCCCAAACCTACAGCAAAATCTACAAAGGAATGGTTCACAAATAAACGTATCCAGGTGTTAGAATGGCCAAGTCAAAGTCCAGACCTGAATCCAATCCAGAATCTGTGGAAAGAGCTGAAAACTGCTGTTCACAAACGCTCTCCATCCAACCTCACTGAGCTTGAGCTGTTTTGCAAGGAAGAATGGGCAAGAATTTCAGTCTCTCGATGTGCAAAACTGATAGAGACATACCCCAAGCGACTTGCAGCTGTAATCGCAGCAAAAGGTGGCTCTACAAAGTATTAACGCAAGGGGGCCGAATAATTTTGCACGCCCCACTTTTCATTTTTTTACTAGTTAAAAAAGTTTCAAAAATCCAATAGATTTCGTTCCACTTCACAATTGTGTCCCACTTGTTGGCGATTCTTCATAAAAAATTAAAATTTTATATCTTTATGTTTGAAGCCTGAAATGTGGCAAAAGGTTGAAAAGTTCAAGGGGGCCGAATACTTTCGCAAGGCAGTGTAAGCCACGCTTGTCCGCTTGTTCGCTCAGAGCACCGCGTATCGTCACAGATAACGGTGATTAATACTGTAAGCTTTTCTTCTCAAAGGGGATACGGTCTGGGAATGTTAGAAATATAGAAAAATATCGATATGAATAGGAGGTGCACCTTCTACCTTTTGGGTTTATTTCCCATTCCTGTTTAAGCCACATCCACTTCTGGTCTAAATACGGATACAAGTATTTGAAGCGCCAAACAGATCCAGATAGTGGCATTGTGTTATACACCTGATATATACTGAGAAGCTGTGATGTTTATAGATGATATCATGCTGTGAAATCATCTACCCTAACCCTGAGCCTGCTTTACAGTGAGCCAGTTTGGTTTGGGGTCGACCGATTCGAACGGTTCTTTAATTTGAACGTGTCTGCGGTCACGTTTCAGAGTTTGTCGGGTAAATGTCCGTGGTGACTCAACACCACGCGCGCATGAAGACCAGTGACCCTGCGGTGTGGTCATATGAAGGGTGTGTTTATGGTTGTGTTGGTATGTCACGTGTTTGGCAGTGCCGAGGTGTATTTTTTTGGTATGTGTTGTCGCCAGTTAATCCCCAAGCGTTGTGTGATTGTTGCTCTTTGTTATTTATGGATGTAGTTTGCCTTGCATAATTCCGAATACTGTGAAAAGGGTTACTCGATATCAGGTTCTCGGATCACAGCGTAGGCTTTTCCGAATCGTTTCCGGAGTTAAAATGCTTCGCTGTGTTTAAACTTGTGACCTCGGCCCAGTCGCTGCAGACGTGGACTTCCTGTAACTATCGTTGTCATATCTTTGGCATCTGGCTCATGATCGGGCCTCGTCTCGCTTCCACGTTGGACTCGGCTCCTATACGTTCGTTTTTTTTTTTAGTTTTTTAAACAAAATTCCACTTTTAATTATTAGGTTTTTTTTCCATGTAAGTCATTTGTTTGTTTATTTTTTTTAATCCATATTACATTTTTATGTTCTTTATGTAAACATTTATTTCTCGAGTGCTATTGTTCCAAGAAAAAATTCGAATGTTTTGTTTTCTGCGTCGCTTTGTGAACCGTTCTAAAGATATTCATTATGGTTACATGTACATCAGTATTCCGATATTAATGGCAAATTTCCAATTAGTATCGAGTCACGTAAACGCTGCAATCCGATTTGCCCGATTCGGATAAAGACGATGTCCTGATTCCTACCCCTGGAATATGTCTGTCTTTATCAGAAATTTGTTGCAAGTAAACGCCATATTCAGATAATCCACTGGAAGGAGATATACGCACGTGCTTGGTCCGCGAAATAACGGGGGAAAAAGGAAAAACGCATTTTAGGTGAAATTCAAGACTGGAGTCACTACATGCTAACGCTTAGTGGTGGGCGATAACGATACGTTTTCTCATGTAGGACTATCAGTAGTGTTTGGGTACGAAATCCAACGGAAATTGAATAAAGCGATAAAATGTCAAATAAAATAGACTTCACTGTATAACGTATAACTACGACGATTCTTATTAAATGTACTGAAGTTATTCAGACAAATCCCGCCCCCTCACCTCCTCACGTAGGACATCCATGGCTGAATGCGTGTTGTGTTGACGTCACGTCTTGGCCAAAATCGGCGGTAATTTTGAAAACGAGGGGAGCTTGTAGTATTTCATCTGATTTCATTAGTACAAACTCGATTGATTTAGAACACTAATAATGTTACAAAATAAACTATTTCTATATATGTTTCAGTTGTTCATGGTATAAATATTCGGGGGAGGGGTGGGGGGTGGGGGTTGTAATTGCTAGCTCTGATTATTGGGGCGGGGTTACATTCCCCCGGAAACTACGCCCCTGGTGTGTTTAGCATAGTAATTATTTAGCATGATTTTTGGCATCTGTAGGACACGGAGGGACGAAGAAGATGGACCAAATTAAGACGATTGTACAGATTAGGGGATTCTTTATAAAAAAAAAATGGACATATGTAAATGTACTACACTGACGCATTACAAGAGCCTTAAAAGTTTTTCGTTTTTTTTTTTCACACACACAAAGTAAGCAATCAAGCTGTCAGAAAAGCCACAATCTAATCCTGCCTGGTGAGACTGAAATGGACAATCCCTCAAAGAAACACGACCACAATCGTGTGTTGTGTGTGTGTGTGTGTGTGTGTGTGTGTGTGTGCGCGCGTAGCATGATCGTCAGTCATGTGCTATGAGTCGTTGCTGAATCATGTAGGATGCGACGTTTCATCCTCACGCGCCATATTTAACCATTTTCATCATAATCACACTGGCGAAGAATCGACTGAGAATTTGGCTGAAGTTATCGAATTGATTTTATTAGATTTGGTGCGTTTATATCACAAGCTTCCCATTCAGGAGGTCAGACCATCTCGCTTTGGATAATGTTCCTCATCTCGTCAGCCAAAGAACGTTGAGAACATCAACAAAGCCCCGTTCTACACTAGCTTAACTAACATTACTAGGCTAGACCCACAGACGCAACTCTCCCGGACTGTAGTATGTGCGGTTCATGATTTTCTATTATTGATATTAAGGGAGGGCTTAATGGTGGCTTAGTGGTTAGCACGTTCGCCAGGGTCGGGGGTTCGAGTCCCATCGTGGCCCCGTGTGTGCGGAGTTTGCATGTTCTCCGGGTGCTCCAGTTTCCTCCAAAGTCCAAAGACATGCATGGTAGGCTGATTGGCGTGTCTAAAGTGTCCGTAGTGTATGACTAGCGTGTATGTGATTGTGCCCAGAGTGGCACCACACTTGTGCCTGATGCTCTCTGAGATAGGCTCCAGGTTTCCCCGAATCTGAATCTGAAAAGGATAAAGCGGTATAGAAGATGGATGGATATTAAGGGTGTAATGTGATACACATTTCAAATTCCATATGACACAAAAAAAAAAGTATTGCCTGAATATGTGCTTTCTGAGTTGATTAAATCATCGACATTTATATATAATATAGATCCGTTTGGACGATAATTGAATGTTAATAGGGACCATGTTGGCGTGACCCAATTAAACTCTTAGCAGTGTATAACCAGATTAACGCTGTGTGTTACCAAATGAACCATTCGCTGTCTGATACAATGGGGTGTGTCTGAAACGCAGTTCTCTGTAGAATATGAACTCCCCAGTCACTGTGATGATTTCTTTATCCGGGATCGAAATAGCCGGGAAATGCTGCCCAAATGCAGCAGAGTGGTGTGTGTGTGTGTGTGTGTGTGTGTGTGTATGTGTTTGTGTGTGTGTGTGTGTGTGTGTGTGTGAGTGTGTGTGTGTGTGTGGTTCTACTGACCTACACAGACGGGAGGAGGGTGATGTCAGCACAGATGCTTGGATGTGTTTGTGATTTAAGGACTGGCGTATTGTACGCCAGTACGTTTTCGAGGATTCGGCACGTTCTGAACGATTCTTTTCACCACTCCAACTGAGATCGTAACAAAGCGTTCGCATACACCAGATCTTAAATATTTGGAGGAAAACGTCACAGTTCTAGGCTGATCGTAATGTGCTGTTCCTCAAGCTTTAACGTGGGATTTTCTGCTCACCGCGGTTGTAAAGATTTACTGTTGGATTTTTACTTTTTTCTGGTGGTTCTCTTGCCCCTGCTCATCAACAAAGCGTGTGCACCCAGAGAAATGCCGCTCACCGGACGTTTTTCGCACCATTCCGTGTAAACTCTATCGCGGTGGTCGTGAAACCTGTTCAACACGATCAACTGGTAGGTCGTTGAGACTTCCCCTGTAGCTGGAGCGACAACTCAACACCGAGCGCCAAAGAGCGCAAGCCGTGCTTGGAAAGATGACGGAATTGAAGGCCTTACAATCGCTTTTCGTAAACCCCGCTGCCTGAAATAAGGCTGCTACTGAAGCATCATTCCGTGTAAGTCAGCTTTGGCTAAACACACGAAGCCTTTTACAGATGGCTATTTATTTAAGGAAGCAGCGGCCCGAAGCACACACCGTGGTGGTGTACCGCTCGGCCCTGCAACAGTGACCAAGAGTGTCGAGTCGCCGTCGGAGGACGCGGATCGACAAGTGTTAAAGGACTCGTGAAGATTTTTCACTGCAGTCCGACCGCAACACGCTTCAGGGAAAAGACCGACACCTGCCCCACATGAGCGCAGTCAGTGCGTTTAACAGGAGGCTGACACGCTTTCCCAACCTGGAGAAAATGTCACAGGCCATCGAAGACAAGAAATATTAACTTCAGACTAAAACTTTAAGTTTTAATCTGAAGAAAAAAGTTTATCTAGAAATGATAAACTATCTAGATATGATAAAAGGCCTAAAGTTGGAAGTACAGTCTGGGCTGTCTTTTTCTCTCAACGCTTCAATAGGTAGATCTGGCCTTTCACCCAGGCTGAGGTCAGGGATCTTGAACCACATTCAAAGTCAGTGAGAAATCAATCCCCCCATTCTGAACATCAACCGAAGCGCTTGACCTGTATCGGCACGGCTTTAAGCGTTGCTCTGCTGCCACGTGATTGCACATGAATGAGTCGGCATTCCTATTAAAGTGGCCGGTGAGCGTGTATACTCGCATTGTGAAGTGACGGAATAAATTTAGTGGGCGGGGCTTACAAGTTTGGAAATGTATTATGGCTTGCATTAATAAATGTTGGATTAATGAATCACGTTTTGTTTAATAAAAAGCATACGGTCAATCCGGCAAGAGCAAATGGTTTTTGAAGTCATCGTGGGGCTTCTCTAAATGTCCAGAGCTTGCAGCCTAATTTTCTTTCACAATTCAGAATTCGCACAAAAGCAGCTGCGTGTGGCAAAATCTCGCCCTCATACGCTTCCTTTAGAGTTGTAAGAATCGACAAGTTGGCACATGCCTACACCGCCTTATTAGTTGGAAAATATGTCTGTTTTAGCATGACATGCCCTGAGCAAATGAGAGAATCTGTCTGCTTGCAGTTTCATAATATTCACATTCTCTCTCTCTCTCTCTCTCTCTCTCTCTGTCTCTGTCTCTCTCTCTCTAGGCAATCATTGTGCGAATGAGTGAGTGATGCAGAGCACTTTTTTGCAGGTAAGTGGGTAGAGCCTTCGCACAAATCGTGCACTAACCCGGCTAATAAATAATGATCGCTCGCTTTATGCCCTGCTCCATGGAGAATGCTTCGAGTTCATTAATGTGGAATAAAATCCACCAGCCAGCGTTAGACGAGTATATGATTAACATCAGTCACGATAACAAGTTATGATGACGATTTCAACCGTGAGTAAATGCACCGTTTTAACAGGAAACGTTGACCATGTAGACTTGAAACAAACCGCTTTTTAAAAGAATTATCACACACACACACACACACACACACGTCCCGTTTTTCACAGCACCGTACATTGTTAAGGCCCAGTGTTCAGAGCCAGAACGTTTGTGTGGTCGCGTACGTATCGTGAAGCTTAACACCTAGGAAACGTGCACTGGAGTCCTCCAGTCCTCCCATTACGTCAGTCAAATATGATGTTTTCAGTCTCTCATTGTACAGCAGACCTCATCCCTACACTGTTACCCCCGGGTGTAGGACGAGCTTGGAGCACTGTTGGGACTATATGTTCCAGGACCTTTTGCCCGTCTGTCACGTCCCCGTCGGAGTTTACAAACCAAGCGCTGTCTGTTTAGAACCCATTTTAGAATGTCCTCTTCATTTTCAACAGTTGTGGCAAATTGTTCTCTGTCCTGTCTAACACTTTTAAAGCAGTATGCTATGCTTACCAAATGCCATGGCATAATTGCGACACGGAACACACATTGAATTAAAAAAAAGAATCATGATAGTGGGGCTCTTCAGCTCTTTTGCTTGTCTAGCAAACTCTTGTCTCTCTCTCACACACACACACACACACACACACACACACACACACACTGAATCTATTGTACTGTGGCTTCTGCAGCAAGGTCTTGCTCTTCAGCTAATTGGATCAGCTGTATTAGATATGGCTTGGGAACAGCTTGTTAGCTTAGCCTAGCTTATGGTAGCGGTTACCACAGTGGTTAAGGCAATAGCAATTACAGCAATCAGATTGTTGCTTGTCTGGTTGCTAAATCATAGGCTTATAGTGCTGTGGGTTCTAAACCTCATGCCTTCACCCAGAGTGGTTTGGTGCTCGAACCCTGGAAACCACTAAAGTGCAAGACTGCTATTTCCTTCCTAACCAATCAGAGCAGCCAAGCGCTTCAGAGTAATCTAGTGCCCTAGTCGTAGTAGTAGTAGCAGTAGTAATGGTAGTATTGGTAGCTTAGTGTAGTGTCCTAGCGTAGTATTATAATACATTGATTGGTTCATGATCGATGTATTTTTTTTAAGAGTATGGTGAATAGTTTGATAACGCCAACCAGCTCCATTATAACTGGTTTCTGTTTCTTTGCTGGTTATTTTATTAACTATTGAATTTGACCAATTTCATTCATCAGCATGACTTTATATCTTGATGAATCTAGCCAGTGAGGCCTGATGATTGGCTGTTTGACATGAAAAACACGAATTTTGATATAGAGAGAGGAAATGACTCTCTCTCTCTCTCTCTCTCTCTCTCTCTCTCTCTCAGGGCAGTATGGGTCTGTGTCCCCTGCTCCTGTTGTTTGCGTTGGCCTTTGGTTGGGCCCAGGAAACACCCAAGCTCTCAGGTAAGATCCACTTTTATTATATCTAAATAATCAGTGTAGACTTTTAATTCATTAAGATAACATGCGTTAAATTCTTGCCTTTTTATTACTTCAGTATGGCTGAATTATTCGCACTACATTCACTCACACACACAAACACACACACACACACACACACACACATTCTTGTAACACTATTGATCGCATTAAATTCCAGTGTTACAGCAGTCACGCTAGCTGCGTTTCCTGTGCAAATGTTCGCTGGAGATGAATCTTCCTGCAATAAATCCGTTCATTTATTCGCCAAAGACGAACCTCTTTGTAACCGCTCCCTCCTTTGTTGTATCGTCAGACTCGCTAATCTGCCGTTAACCTTTTAAAAACGGATCTTAAGTACATTTTTAAAGTGCACTCAATTTTCGAGCTGTGTTTTAGAGATATCATTTTAGGCAACAATAAAGGTTATATCCTGCCGTTATAGTTTATATCACAAAACATCCACTAGCATGCATATTGCTCATCTTATAAGTGTGGAAGCAACACATTCTTTAATATATATATATATATATATATATATATATATATATATTTACATATTTCATTCACCGTTTGCCTTTTTGGCATGTTTACTTTTTGTAATTGAAGTGTTGAACTCAATCCAATTAATTACAGTAATATTATACATACATATATACGTTATTTGCCGATATAAACATCTGTAATGTTTTGAGGTTGATTCTCGCACTTTTGCTGAATATTATTATTATTATCATTATTATTATTTCTGCTCTTTCAGATCCGAGTCAGATTGTGACACCCACAACCCCTTCTCCCACAGCGCGCAACCTTACTCATGGCCCCACCCCTTCAATCACAGTCCCGCCCAACGGGAAACCTGCCATTGGTGACGACACGAATGTAACAGCAAAGACACCAGCTCAAGGAGACCCCATAGCCCCTCCTACCCCTGCTCCAGCTCTGCCGCCCGACGCCAATCCCACGAATCACACCAGTGCTCCGCCCACAGGGCCTACCACCATCCCTTCCGCTCTTCGTCCCACAGCCCTGTCCACTCCTTCCACAGCTGCGGGCCCTTCTACTACGGCCCTCGCCAATGGAACGAAGCCAGACCATGATGTTTCGAGTACTCCTCTCAGTACGACCACTGAAGTCAGCACCACGCCATTCATCGGCATTCCTCCAGGTGTGTGTGTGTGTGTGTGTGTGTGTGTGTGTGTTGACTGTTTGAGATCTCACAGTTACGATACTGTTAAAAGCAGTATAGGAGTTTATAGCACATGCATACCTCCGTAGTTACCCTGATTTGACATTTTAATCATTTCTAACCAATGCTCTGATTACCATTTTGTAAGTGAGATATAAGTCTGGTGTCTTTTTTTTCTTCCACAGGAGGAGGCGGTGAAGGTAAAGGTTCATATTGTGTTGTCGTTTTTGTTTTGTAATACTTGAATGCATACTTTCGTGCAGAGAAACCAGCCGGTACTTGAACCATGTTTGCACCAATAATAATACGATCCATTATTAAAAAGGTTAGAAATGGCTTGGATATGACCCAGGTTTGAGAATCTTCTCATGTCTCATGATTCAATTCGATCGCTGTTCATGGGGTTGAATAAAAAGACTCGCGATGCATCTCCGTCGCTATTTTCTATGCATTCATCCTCTTCTCTTCGCCAAGTGGCAACGGACGTCCATAAATCTCCGTGGTTACCGCCACTGAACCGGCATTTCTCATCGGCTCCGTCGCTTGAGCGTTTTTAAAACAGAAAGTGCTGGTCTGACTTCTTGCTGTAAAAGTTCTGTACTACATGCCTTCTATGATGAGAAGACAAATCAGCCAATTAAAATTTTTTTCAAAACTTTTTATTCTCCATAGCAGTATATACGTGAAGTATAGTTTAATATAGTACATATTGCATGCTCATTATACATACCTTGTGATATAAGCAGTCCAGTTAACTTGTCTTCTTTTTTTTTTTTTTTTTTGGGACTTCAAGACACGGCGATCATCGCTGTGACGGTGGCTTTATCGTCTCTGCTGGTCATCATCTTCATCATCATCGTTCTCTATATGCTCAGGTCAGGTGATAGACACTCACACACACACATGATGTATGCAGTAAATTTACATCCTTTTCCAGGTGCTTTTCAGGACAATTGTAATTCGCAGAGCTGCGCAGTTAAGGGTTAAGGATAATGCAACAATGTTGTTGTTTTGTTCGTTTGTTTTTGTTTTTTCTGCCAGTCCTCACTTTTAAACTCACAACCTTCCTGCCATTAGCAGTGATTACCTGCATCGTTCCAGCTCCTCTGCGTTCTTTTCTTTTTTCCTCTCTCTCGCATGCATGATGAGTTAAAGATTATTCATGATACAGAGTTTTACCCTTTTTTTAAAATATGTCTCACTATGTTGTGACAGGTTTAAGAAGTACAAGCAGGCAGGAAGCCACTCAACCTCCTTCAGATTGACCAATGGCAGGACGGACGATACAGGTGTGTGTGTGTGTGAGAGAGAGAGACCCTTTTCACATGTCTGGGTTTCAGCTGGGGTCTATATTATAATATATTATATTATAATGGAAATCATTGTAATATAAATTATTGCACAAAAAGTTTGCGAAGCCCTGTCATCGGCGGCTGTTGTTTTTCGTTTTGTTTTTTTCTTTTTAAATCCTGTACCGGTTTAGTATGCACATTTAGTCATGCCATGTTACGTTTTGGTTAAATATCTGAGGCGGTGCGTAAAATTTGTCATCACTGTATTCCGCTGTAATGACGTACATCATATAGACGACAGAATTGTGAGAGCGCTCCATTTTCCACCGTTGCTTTGACCGTTTTAGACCCTTGAGCTTGAAATGAATCAACCCTGATGCTACATTTACATTAAGGGCGTGAGCGTTTGGCAGAATAACTTACATTTATCTTATTCATACAACTGAGCAGTTGAGGGTTAAGGGCTTTGCTCACGGTCCCAGCAGTGTCCGCTTGGCAGCACAACCAGCTTTTTTTTTTTTTTTTTTGGTTCGCTCCACCCTTCCAGAAACATGCCAGTTGTTGTATTGGTGAGGCTAAATTACCCTTAGGTGTGAATAATTGAGTGCGCACGAGACTTTCCTAAGGTGACTTCTTCTTTTTTTTTTTTTAACTGTACTGTGGCGCCCACTGCTGGCCAGATTTGTTCGCTGTGGTTGCAAGATTTACAAAGAACGTGGTTTATACATTCATTTTTATACGTACATTCATGCAGAGTGTAGCTGATTTACTCTCCTTGTTTCCTGACGATTCATTTTGTCTGCGGGGACGTAATCATGTTTCTCTCTCTTCCTTTCGGTCGGACCTCACAGAGCTTCAGAGTGTGCCGCTATTGGCCCGCTCGCCCAGCACAAACAGGAAGTACCCGCCCCTTCCAGTAGACAAGCTCGAGGAGGAAATGAACCGCCGCATGGCTGATGACAACAAACTCTTCCGGGAGGAATTCAATGTACACGCACACACACGCATCATGCACTGTCATACCGTGTGACTCATGAATCAGCTGAATCATTGCGCTTCGCTTTATTCATCTGGGATGTCCTAGCTGAGTTTAGAGCAGGATGAATGTTGGGCGGTTGTTTAGTTTCATTTCTTATGTCCGTACATATAAGTGTGAATCAGACTGGTATGACAATGAGGTCATCGTAAGAGCACAAACCAATCACGGTCAGTCACGGAGACCAAAACACACCTTTGGTATAGTGTACATAATAATCTTTTTTTTAATTAGTCCGCTTCAGTCACTCTGTATCACATCAACTTTATACAAATGGCAACGTATTATTTTGCATATTTTATTATTTACGTTTTTTTTTTTTTTTTGTTCTTGTTTTTTTTTTTTTTTATTTCATAGACTGACCTTTTGTCTCATAAACTAATTTATTTATTTATTTATTTTCTGTGGCTTGTTCCTCGGTTCACGTTATGGTCATTTAATTATTAATTAGTAGTTTTCTAACATTGTGGATTGCAGATTGGTTCTTAATGCACGGCCCTTGTACGTCCATGACGTCTGATTGGTTTTCTGTGCTTCTTCTCTGCAGGCGTTGCCAGTCTGCCCCATCCAGGCCTCGTGTGATGCCGCCTCCAAAGAGGAGAACAAGGAGAAGAACCGATACGTCAACATTCTGCCTTGTGAGTCTGGGTGATGTACAAGCACACAGTCATAGGAGAGGATTCAAAAGTCCCCTGTGTGTACACACACACACACACGTTACGTATAGACATGTATAGACTGCTAACAGTTGTCATTAGACTTCTATTGTACATGAGTTTCCAGTAAGCAAGACTTCTGTTCTTATCTTAGTGCACCGGAAAAACAAGTTAATTGTAGTCTGAAATAATTGCACATATTTCACTGATTTGGCAGATGAAGAACGGGTTGTACAAACATTCAACATTCCATAAAGTACTGTCTTGCAAAGCCATAGAAAATGTCTCTCTCTCTCTCATTCTCTCTCATTCTTTATTTCTCCCTCCTTCTCAGATGATCACTCCAGGGTACATCTCTCTCCTCTAGAGGGCGTCCCAGACTCAGATTTCATCAACGCTTCTTACATTAATGTGAGTTGGCGCACCATTGTTCACTCGCACATAGTGAATGGTTAGAGAAAACTCATGCATTCTCTCTCTCTCTCTCTCTCTCTCTCTCTCTCTCTCTCTCTCTCTCTCTCTCTCTGAACAGGGCTACCAGGAGAAGAACAAATTTATAGCCGCCCAAGGTAAATACGAATATTAATGAAGAACAATATGTGAGGGGGGGAAAGATATTGAACAGCTCAGGACCATCATTAGGTTTATTTTTAGCATTGCGGTACAAGTCAGTTGGAGCTCTTGGGTGTAGTGTGAAAATGAAATAACGTGTGTGTGTGTGTGTGTGTGTCAGGGCCAAAAGAGGAGACTGTGAACGACTTCTGGAGAATGATCTGGGAGCAGAACACTGCCACCATTGTCATGGTGACCAACCTGAAGGAGAGGAAGGAGGTACACTGGTTTAGTAAATAAAATATTAGAAATAGTCAGACTATCTGGATTCTGGCCTAGTCATGAAAGTCAGATACAAATGTAACTAGTAAGCAAGGTTTATGGGGATTTAAAGTACATACGTGCGCGTCTCTGCAGGGGGTTTTCTTTGTCGGAACTCATTTTAAAACTGCGTTATTCTGATGCTCTTGTTTCCCAATTGCAGAGTCAGGAAAAGTAAAGATTATATGCCTCTCTAGCGGTAGCCGGTTAGCTAATGTGACCAGTGTTTGTCATTTACCTACCGAAAAATGTGCATAATGGCCCAGCGAATAGAGACGCAAGCGAGTGTCCATGTAAAGATGAGTATTCAAATTCCATTTGCATAAGAAAGCAGCGTCATTGTTCATACATCTTGACAGAAACGCAAATTTGCCAGAGGAATCTTTTATGCTAGCACACCAACAGTTTGTTTTAGCAAATGAAAGAAATTTGGTTAAAGTAAAAAGAGAGGTGGTAATTATTTCAGACATGTTTCGGGAAACAGTTCTAGTGTCATGAATTATTGTAGTTCGAGTCCATTAGTGAGAAGGATTGATGATGATGATGATGATGATTATTATTATTATTATAGCGAGAACAGCACTGATGACTAGAATGCTGAAAATGTGGTTGGTGTGTTTCAGTGTAAGTGTGCTCAGTACTGGCCGGATCAGGGCTGCTGGACGTACGGGAACATCCGTGTTTCCGTAGAGGACATGACTGTGCTGGTCGACTACACCGTACGCAAGTTCTGCATTCAGCAGGTATTGGATCTGAAGGTCTTGGTTGTTACTGGTTCTCGCGTGTAAGTCGTATAAATGTGTCAACCAGACCATTTAGCTGCTGCCAGGAAATAGGATGTTACCTAAAGTCTTACCTTTCTACTTCCTGGAATGAAAATGATTGAAACGGGTTAAGCCAAGATTATTCCTTAATGCAAATTGACCGGTTTGACCGTTTACAGCGCCTTCCGAACGTGTTGAAAAAGCAAGGTCCAGTCTAAGTAAATAACATTTAATATTTAGTTGCATATCCCTTCATCAAACTGTTGTATTAGTCTTTTGTGATGCTCTTCCAGGCGTGTACCACAGCTTCTTTCAGTTGTTGTTTGTTTTGGGGGCGGGCTTTCTCTTATCAGTCTCCTCTCCAGGAGATGAAATGCATGGGTTAAGGTCTGGTGCTTGACTTGATCAGTCTAAAACCTTCCACTTTTTCCCCCCTGATGAAGTCTTGAGGAAGAACTTTGTTGTGTGTGTTTGGTCATTGTCTTGCTGCATGATGGAAGTTCCTCCCAATCTGTTCTTCTGGCCTGTCCATCACATTGGTGGAGTGTAATCTTGGTTCCAGAACTCTAGTGGTTCATCTCGGTATTACTTTGCAATTTCCAATCTGGCCTTCTGGCCTTTCTGCCCTCTTCCTGCTGATGAGCGGTTTGGTACGGCATCTGTATCTCTGCTCTTGAAGTCTTCTTCGAACGATTCACTGTGATAAATTCACCCTTGGCCTGTGGAGGTTGTTGGTGTCACTCGCTTTTTATTGTTTTTGGTTTTTTTTTCTTCCCAGCTCTCACAATGTTTCTCTCATCCACTGCTGTTGTTTTCCTTGGCCCACTTGTTCCACGTCGGCTTGTTCGTACGCCAGTTTCTCTCTTTCTCAGGACATTCCAAATTGTTGTATTGGCCTTGTGCCTTGTTCTTACACATCTGGACGTAAATATCTGGATTTCTGATCGATCATCTCCTTCATCTTTCGATCTCAAACCCACACGTGTTCAGAGTATATAGCGGAAACGAAAGAATCCGTCCTTGCCGTTCCAGCACTTTCGCATCGGCCTGTCCATCCCAGGTAGTTTATTAAAAAGGATTAACGACGTAATCATCGAAGTCTCCGAATCAAAGTTGCATCCCTATTTTCACCTTTATATAGTTTTGTGATGTCATGTCGAGTGTGAGGAGGCTAATTAAAGTGTGTAGTCAAATAATTGAACTGTTTCTTTCATCTAGTTATGGTTTTAATCAAGCTAACCAACTCGTTTCGTTTGTGTGTCTGTAGGTGGGGGATGTATCGGGGAAGAAGCCCCAGAGGCTGGTGACCCAGTTCCATTTTACCAGCTGGCCAGACTTCGGTGTGCCCTTCACTCCCATCGGCATGCTCAAGTTCCTTAAAAAGGTTAAAGCGTGCAACCCACAGTATGCTGGGCCCATAGTGGTACACTGCAGGTGCCTTTTCTTCATCTTTCCCCTCACAGAACATGCCTTTCGATACCATGCACAGACACTGTACGATAAAGAAGAGTCACTACGACATTAAACAGCAGTTTATCGGAATCCGTTTGTATGGAATGTACAGAAACACAGTTGTACTTTTTTTTTTTTTTTTTAAGCAATTTATAAAATATTCTCTCGATGTAATAAGGACATTTGAAGATGTAGCTACACGCTACTCGCGTGCATGTGACTTTAGTTGGGATTACTTGTACCTGGCAGATATTAAGGCGCATAAGAAACGGTTCGTTTTAAAGTGGAATCTTTACATCTTTACACGTAAACACAGTCGCTGTTACTTACTTGGGTTAAATACGAAGACGTTCGCAAGTCTACATTTGTCTACACTTGTTGTTCTTGGTGTAAATCTGTATTTCATGATTTTCTCGCTCGTTCTGTGTGTCCGTCGTAGCGCGGGCGTCGGGAGGACGGGCACCTTCATCGTAATCGATGCCATGTTGGACATGATGGCCGCCGAGAGGAAGGTGGACGTGTTCGGCTTCGTCACGAGGATCCGAGCCCAGCGGTGCCAGATGGTCCAGACCGATGTTAGTTCGGTTCTCACGCTCCGACAGTGTTCCGCTTCCACACTCTGCCATCTTGTGCACCCTGGCTTTCAGTCCCAGTTCGTTAACCCAGAGCAGGCGAACTTCAGATTCGTACCCGAACTCACGTTTCCTACAGATCTGATCTATATACTCGGAGGTCACGAGGGCCTTTTTGGGTGCGATGGATGCTACGTGGTTATTACTTATAACAAAGCCTGTTTAACTTAATATCGTAACACTCATCCCCTGCCTCACCTTGACTGTACTGTTACCTCACCCTCACCTCTGATCTCAGTCCACCTGTCTCGCTGTTATTCCATGTGTTCGAGCTGTTAAACCTGCACTATTCCATACAATTCCGTGATCCAGAACACTTATGAATCAAAGTCCCAGATGAATGATCATTCCTACTGACTGTAGTTTTAATAACGGTAATTTAGTACAGTGCCTGCAAATAAGAGACTTCTTTCTGTCTCTCTTCCACAGATGCAGTACGTATTTATTTTCCAGGCTCTGTTGGAACACTACCTGTATGGAGACACAGAACTGGAGGTCACCTCTTTAGAGTCTCACCTGGCCAAACTCTACTCTCCTTTACCTGGAGCCGGTTGTGGTGGGCTGGAGGCGGAGTTTAAGGTGGGTGTGGCCCAACATCATCACTCATACCCTTACATTACTAGTAGCAGCTCTTTTTGTCATAGCACACACTCCTTACTGCAATATCGTAATGTCAAGAAGAATACCTTTTTATTAGAAACGAAAATGGTGAAGCTACATATCTTTCCCATTTTATTTATTTGTTTAGTTAGAGTCCATCTCTCTCTCTCTCTCTCTCTCTCTCTCTCTCTCTCTCTCTCTCTCTCTGTATCGAATCATTTGTCTCTCTCTCTCTCTCTGTAGAAACTCACTTCTATAAAGATCCAGAATGATAAAATGAGAACCGGGAACCTTCCAGCCAACATGAAGAAGAACCGTGTGCTGCAGATCATTCCGTGTAAGCTTTGTGTGGCTGTGTGTGTGTGTGTTTGTGTGTGTGTGTGTGTGTTCTCTCAGTCCAGTAAGCTTTATCAATAAATAAATGCATATGAACACTCTTGATTGACAGACCACACGTAAAGTTGAACCTGGCCTATCTCACTTTCTTCCACTCTTCCAGATGAGTTTAATCGCGTGATCATTCCTGTGAAGCGCGGTGAGGAGAACACGGACTACATCAATGCGTCCTTCATCGATGTGAGTGTCTTCCTCACACCCTCACCAAGTGCGGCTTTTCAATGCTAAAGCAATTTCACCGTCTGTTTAGACCGTGGCAGAATAAGATCATGAAGGCATTTGTGTATAAGGGAAAAGGATTGATTTTGTCCGAGGGCTGTCTTTCGTTTCCGTGTGTGTGTGTGTGTGTGTGTGTGTTTTGGCCCGTTTGGGTTGTTTCCACTGTTTGCGTACCTGCAGGCTGGACTCCAATCCCACCCTGAAGACTCTGTTTATTTATCTATCAGTTTTTACTGAATCCAAGTTTGGCAGACACAGTCAGTTAGGTTTTTAAACATCAACACACGTGATGTCTGTATTTATGCTCACACACGACAGATCTGCAGGCCGCGCTTACGCCATCGGCAGGAAAATGAAGACTAAATCTTTCTTTATTTAAAGATCTTTATTTTGTGCAGGGCTACAGGCAAAAGGACTCGTACATGGCGTGTCAGGGCCCATTGCAGCACACCATCGAGGACTTCTGGAGGATGATCTGGGAGTGGAGGAGCTGCTCTATCGTGATCCTCACTGAACTGGAGGAGAGAGGACAGGTAGAGTGAGAGGGAGGAAGGGGGGATGGCTGGGAGTGGGGGAGGAGTGAAAAAGTTGAGGAAGGATACAGATAGAAACTGTGTTTATGTGCGCAAAAAAAAATTGGCAGGTAAAAGAGAGGATCTTCAGGGAGAATGATGTACAGTGGTGCTTGAAAGTTTGTGAACCCTTTAGAATTTTCTATATATCTGCATAAATATGATCTAAAACATCAAGTCCTAAAAGTACGTAATTATTCATTCAAATATTTAAAAAATTATACTTGCCTCTTTATTCTTAATTCTTTGATCATTCTTTAGTCGAATGACTCCATTTGTACACAATCTGTCTGACTGTGGTTTGGTTTGGAGTCCAAAACTGTTTGAGATGGTTTTGTAATCTCCTTTGTTCGTGTCATGATGCTCTTCCACATACACGTGTTGTGAAGATCAGACGTTGATAGATCCCTGTTCTTTAAATAAAACCGGACGCTCGCTCACTCACACCTGATCGTCATCCCATCGATTGAAATCACCCGACTCGAATTTCACCTTCGAATTAACTCCTAATCCTAGAAGTTCACATACTTCTGCCGCTCACACATATGTAATCTTGAATAATTTCCCCCAATAAATAAATGACCGAGTTTAATATTTTTTGTCTCGTTTGTTTCGTCAGGGTCTCTTGGTCTACTTTTAGGGCTTGTGTGAAAATCTGATGACGTTTTAGGTCATATTTATGTAGATTATATAGAAGATTCTGTAGGTATGATGAAATTGAACTGTAAGTGCAGATGAGATGAACGAGTGAGAGAGGCAGTTGAGGGGAACAGCTGCGTACAAGAGGACCCCGAGTGACCATCATGCTTTGTGGCGTTCCTATTTGCATGTCTCACTCCGTCTCGGTCTCCCTCTGTAGGAGAAGTGTGCTCAGTACTGGCCTGCTGATGGAGTGATGGTGTGTGGGGATATTTCCATTGAGCTGAAGAGAGAGGAGGAATGTGAGAGTTACACTGTCAGAGATCTGCTCGTCACCAACACTAGAGTGAGTGTCTATATACACACACACACACACACAACATCAGAACCTGTAGAGCTACGTCCACTACTGTTTAACCACTGCATCTTGTCTTTTACAGCATATAAATATCACTGAAATACTATAAGAATCATTTTAGGGGAAAATTAAATACAAAAATGTACAGTAGCCTGGTTGCACAAGCGTGCCCACCCCTAAACTAATACTTAGTTGAAGCACCTGTAGAATGGATCTTCAGTCTTTTTGGGTAAGCGTCAATCAGTTTCCCACGTCTTGATTTAGCGATATTTTGCCATTCTTCCTTTCAAAAGCATTTGAACTCTGTCAGGTTGGCTGCGCATGTCCTGTGCAAAGCCCCCTTCAGGTCACCACACAGGTTTTGTGATTGGATTCAGATCTGGAGTCTGGCTGGGCCGATTCAAAAAAAAACCTTGATCTTGTTTTGGTCAAACCATTCCTTTTGTTGACTTGGACGTTTTCTTCGGGTCATCGTCATGCTGAAAGGCGAAATTCATGTCTTTGTCTTTAGCGTTTTAGCAGAAGCCTTAAGGTTTTGTGCAAACATTGACTGGTATTTGGAGCTCTTCATGATTTCCTCCACCTGGATTAAAGCCCCGGTTCCAGCTGAAGAAAAACATCCCCAGAGCATGATGTGGCCTCCTCCATGCTTCCCCATGGGGTTGGAGTTCTTTTGTGATGTGATGTGGTGTTTTGGGGTTTTTTTTTATGCCAAATATGTATTTTGATATTACAGTCAAAGAGTTCAATTTTAATCTCATCATGACATTGGGAAATTGGATGGATGATTTATTTATTTATTTATTTATTTAAATTTTGTTAAAAAGCCTTCCGTCTTCCCACCCTACCCCATAACCCAGATCGATGAAGAATATCGGAGATTTCGTTGTCCTGTAGGGAGCAACCAGTACTTGCCAGAAATTGCTGAAATTCCTCTTGGCAGCCTCCCTGACCAGTTTTCTCTGGTTATTCTATTATTATTGTATTTGCAGTGTGCCAGTGCCTTGGAAATTTTTTGTAACCCTCTCCTGACTGATATTTTTCAACACTGAGATCTCCTACCTTGGATATTACCTAGTTGGATGTTACCAAGAGGATGTCAGGAAATTCCTATATGCACAGCTGTACTTTATTTGGGGATAATGAGTCGCTTTAATTGGTGTCGGGTGTAACGTGAGTGTAATGTGATTGGTTGATTCTGAACACATTCCGCTTGAAGTGCCATGGAAATGGTTTTGGACCTCAGTCGCATATGGACGTTCTCGCTGTGGTTGCTGGGACTACGGTTGCTGCGATGGCCTTGCTTTGAGACGATGTCCATTGTTAAAAGTGCTATACAGATCAAATTTCACTGCATTGAATTCCCAGTTATGAAAGTGTGCCCACACTTGTGCAACTGGGTCTTTGGAGTTATTTTGTTGCTTTCTTTCCTTTAAAACATTTGATGGAATTTTCAGATGCCCTTATCCAGAGCGACTTAAATTGATCTCCTTTATACATCCGAGCAGTCGAGGGCTCAGGCCCTTGCTCAGGGGCCCAACAGTGACAGCTTGCTGGTGCCAAAAAAAAACCCATTAACGGTTATTTGTTACTTAATTTCTATATGTTGCAAATTCACAATAAAGATGAAACACCCGTGTCTTTTTTTTTTTTCAGAAAAACCTGCCATTTTACAAGAGTTTGTAGACTTTCTTATCTTTTGTATCTACAGTTATCATATAAAAATATAGAATATGTTCAGAAAATAAAAAATAATGAAAAAAAAAAAAGATTTAAAAAGACATGTGCTTTCATCTCTGTCTTAACAATGCCAGAAATGAGGTGAGGGTGCCCCCCCTCCCAACTTTCTTTTATACATTTCTGGCCAACTGCTGATCGCTGGAGTGAGAGTTTAAACACTACAGACAGCAAATTTTCCGAATTGCTGCCCTTTGCCCCAGACGAAGTGCCCATGCTGTTTGTACTGAAGCTTAATTCAGGTGTTTAATGTCGTAAGCTGCTTGAAGTGGTATTACTGAGACCGACATTCAGAGCCCACGTTGAAAATTTGGCCATTTTAATTTCACTTACAACTGGAAATAAACAGAAAAATGTAGAATAATAAAAAAAAAAAGTTAGATCAAAGAAAGGAAATTTTCTGTTTCTTCAATAGTCGTTTTTTTTGGTCGCTACTGAAATTTTTAAAAATATTAATTAGTGATGTTAATTAGCACTAATTAGCGGGCCCCACTGTCTAGTGCAGTGTTTCTGTGGACCCCTAGTGGTCAGTGGTGTAATTGCAGAGGGTCCGTAGGAAATTTTTTAAAATGTTTAAATATTTTATATTGTTGTTAAATGTAGCAAAATAGAATCAAATGAGATGTTTTAAAATGAACCAATTTGTTTATTTGTGTGCATTCACAAATATCACAATTGTTCATTGATGTGTTACAAATGATCATTTCCAAAACCTACGAGTGGTCGACAAGTTCAAGTGTCGCATTGATTCATAAAATAAACAAAAGATCATTCAGAGAATCAAATTAAATGTCACACTAACAATAAAATGTAATCGAACCTGGTATTTGTACCAGTGCTATTTGAACCCAAACCTGGGGAGTGACTGATTCTACCAACCAACCAGGGATTGCTAGGACTGTTGAATTTTTTTTATTTATATATATATATATATATATATATATATATATATATATATATATATATATATATATATATTTATATATATATATATATATATATATATATATATATATATATATATATATATATATATATATATATATATATATATAGTATGTATGTATATGTATAGTATGTATGTATATGTGTATATATATATATATATATATATGTGTATATATAATGTATGTATTACTTTTTATAGATGCAAAAAAAAAAAAAAGTACAGAATTAAACTACAGTCCTAAATGAATAATATATATTCTGCTGTGTCTGTGTGTATTGGGTTCTTTTCGGTCTTATATAATTGGACAAATAGTTGTGTAAAGTTTTAGTCTTAAGTTAATATTTGTAACACTCAGTGTGTGGATTTTATTTTAAATAAATGAAAAAATGGTACTGGAAGTTTGTCCCGCCCCATCCGATTAACTCGAAGAAGAAGAAAAATCTGCCAGCTAATCGATTATGTAAATAATCACTGGTTGCAGCTCTAATGTTAAGATTAGCGCCACAGTGCCCTGTGGAAAACCCTTATTAATTGCATGTGTCAATGTGTTTTCTCTCTCTCTCTCTCTCTCTCTCTACCTCTCTCTACCTCTCTGCAGGAGAATAAATCTCGTGCTGTGCGTCAGTTCCATTTTCACGGCTGGCCTGAGGTGGGGATCCCTGCCGACGGTAAAGGCATGATCAACATCATTGCTGCCGTGCAGAAACAGCAGCAGCAGTCTGGAAACCATCCAATCACAGTGCACTGCAGGTGAACCATTCCCCCTTCTCCTCCACCAACCGGGAGATTTTTGCCGTTGCTGGAGATTTTTGGGTCAATTGCCTGTTTCTCAACACCGTGTGCCTGATGCACGACACACTACCATGTCAGCATCATGCCTCTGCTGATGGTGCATAACATCTGGCCAGTGGTGGTCATATATGATGCGTGTCCCTTTTCTTATTCGATAGTCAGTAATTACACATCTGTGTGGGGGGAATAGAAATTGGACAGCGAGTGTAGACACATGTATGGTAGGTGTAGGTGATGAACTGATCACTAGATCTACATGGCTGTTTGAGACTACTGAGTGTAATCAGAGTCATGACGTGTGTGTGCACGTGTTTTCCAGCGCCGGCGCAGGTCGTACGGGCACATTCTGCGCTTTGAGCACGGTTCTGGAGCGTGTGAAGGCAGAGGGCATTCTAGACGTCTTTCAGACAGTGAAAAGCCTGCGACTGCAGAGACCACACATGGTGCAGACACTGGTGAGTACACACACACACACACACACACACACACTCACACACAGGGGCTCTCACCAGGCCACTGCCTGCTTTTCCTTTTCTTATTTATCTATTTTAAACCTTCTGTTCTCTCCAGGTAACACTGATCCATTTAAAGTTCTGACTAAAATACAACAACTTTGCCATAAAAATGATTTCCTAATTTTGTGCTTGACCATTCCTTTAACGAATGAAGAACGTCAGGTATTTCAGGAGGCTGGTCTTTGTAATTAAAAAACAGGGCCGATTTTCGCTATCCAAACACGGGAGAGGAATTTGCAAACGCGTCGATTTCTCGACGTTCTGGCCTTCTGTCCACGCCGAGACGGCATTCCTGTCCAGCGAAGGCGGAGCTTTCCGAAGACCCCGGTTTTCGTGTTTGCAGCACGGACGGGAGACATTCAAAACCGATGATGTATTTTTAGTCAGGTGACGCAGTCACGTGACCCTTTCGACTCGAAACGAACAAGATGGTGGATGCCGTGCTGCAGTTGTTGTGCCTGCGATCCAGTTTGACGGCTCCGTTACAGATCCGTGTCGCTTCGTACGACCTTCGGATTGCGTTTTTAAATAAACGCCTCGACAGGCGCGAGGCTTCTTCCATTTTTTTTTTTTTTTACATAAGGATGTAAGCCTTTTCAGACGTTTCGGTGTGGACGAGCAAATATTTTTTTTTGTGTAAACAATCGAAACCGGCTGAGAGCTTTTTTTTTTTTTATATTTAAACAAATTGGCAAAATTTCCAGATCTAGCCGGATTAAAGCTGGACGTGTGGAGAAAGATTAGACGTCAAGAGTTGGACAAATTGTAAATTCATGCGCAAGTAAACGCGCCACCGCGCCGCTCATTTCCACGTTTTTTTGGTTTCTCGGAAACATACGCGGCGAAGTTAAAAACGCGCTATCCGACCTAGCGTGACAACACACGGCGAGCTAGTTTGCTAGTTAAGTGCATGAACATGGACTAATGAAAATGAACGAGTTTGATTACTATCCTCTTCATATAACGTTTCTAACGTAGCCCCATCACTCGTGACCTTGACCACAAGTCAGCAAGGCGATTCCGAACCTTTCGGCGGAGACGCGGTGTTCTGTCCTCTCGTCACTCTTTACCACCGTAATGCACGTGTTTAAACATAGCTACATACCAAATTCAATATGTTCTTTTATGAAATTAATATCGTTTTAATCCTATTCGTCCGACAGGCATCTATACAAACTACAAAACGAATATTTATCTGTAGTGTACATGAAAACACTCTTATGTGGAGCTGGATGATGATGATGATGATGATTATTATTATTATTATTTGTCTCTCTCCCCGTCACAATGCAGGAGCAGTATGAATTTTGCTACAAAGTGGTCCAGGAATACATCGATGCCTTTTCCGACTATGCCAATTTTAAGTAGGGACCCTACCGAGGGTGCGACGTCCTCAGCCTCTCTCACACATATAAAGTTACAGACGCAAGCTCAGCACTGGACTGACCGCGATCACAGAAAAGGGAACGAGGACCGAGGAGGACGCGAGGGATGGCATTTTTTTTGTCTCGCTCACACACACAAAAACAAAAGATGCCTTCTTGAGTATTTTGTAAGTTCGTGTATTGTTTGTTAATATGTTCCTTGTTTATTTTTCCCAGTGTAAATACACTTCGCCCGTCACATTTGTTTTTAGATGCGAGTCTTAGAGTGATTTTTTTTTTCTCCCTAATGTAGTTTACAGGTATATGAATATAAACATAGTTATATGACTCTAAGCTGGTTTTGAATTGAACAGCTGGACCATGGGGTGATGTTGTTTATTTTATTTTATTTTATTTTATTTTTCTCCTGTTTTCTACTTGTGCAGCCGAGTGACAGAGACCCGACCACTCGAACCTGTTGCACTTTTGCTTGCAGCCGTATTTTTATTTTGTATTTTTTTGGCCGACTTTCGCAAGTAACACAAAGTACATACCTTTTTGCATTTTCTTAAAATATACAGAGCATCGACCAGTTCTGTGCTGGAGAAACCAGGGTGTTATTTTTGTTTGTTTGTTTGTTTGTTTGTTTGTTTGTTTTCCCCCCTCCTTCTAAAAAAAAAAAAAAAAAAGCAGCAATGTATTGGACGTGGTACCTCGCAGTTCCTCATGGAGGACCATTTAAGAACCGATAAACTGATGCCTGTGTGACATTTGAATTCTCTCACTTTAAGAAAACCGTTCGAAACCGTTTCAGACAGCGTCCGGGCGCCATTTTCCTTCAGCGCGGCTGCGTTTCCGTTATTCCTCTAAATATGTTTGGGCTCTGAGAGAGTGGCTCATGTGGTCGACACAAACGTCTGACCAGGTGCTTCTATTCTTGCAATACAAAATGGCACAAACCCTTTGCGATGATCATCGGAAACGTGAATACTCATCGACGTCGACTTTATTTGTTAGGGGGCGCTGTTTCGAAGAGGATCGAACGTTTGCTTTGTTCGGCCCGACGGTTTCCATCGGGTGTATTTGTTTTCGCACACGACTGTACATAAAATATTTGCCCTTCTCAGTTCTCGGAGCAAAACCTTTTTAAAAAATAAAAAAAGAACCGATTAGCCCTGGAAGGTTGTTCAGTCAGTCTTGAGGTGCTTACAAGCTTAATGTTTGCCGTTTCTACTCCTGAGCACGAGGGTGAAGGAAACACTCCCTGAAAATGGCTAATAAGAAAAGAAAGCTCGTTGTTACTGACTAACATCATCCCATTTGTGTAGCTAGCGACGACTGGGTGTGACCGGCCGTGGGTCTGTTTACATCCGTCTGTCTGGCCCTTCTTACTTTGCTTCATCATTAGCACTTTTGGGTGAAGCAGTCCTTGAACTCTCCTACTGAGCCCGTCGAATTGAAAACAACCAAGAACCTTTCTTTCGTCCTTCCTTCCTTTCGTTTCCTTTCATCACTATTCGCTTGTTTACGTGACTTTTGAGGCTCGAGAGGAAAGTGGAAGAAACACTCGATCGTACTGCGACGTCGCCTTCGCTACAGCAAAAAATCGGTCTCGTTTCATTTAGGTTTCCTCTTCGTAAAGGGCGTGCGTGTGATTTTATTAGTCGACCGACAGAAACGCATACGCAGCAGCTTTCCACTGTCGCGATGTGAATTTTCAGCTCCTGTCGGATTGCTAGCGAATGTTTGAAATCAGTGCTGTATCGAAACTCCGTGGACGTCCGAGTCAGAGCCTGCACACTGCCGATGAGCCTCGAGATATCCGACTCGTCTTGGATTTTTTGATTTTTTTTTTTTTTTTAATTTAAAAATAATACAGGGTTAGGTCAAATTTCTTTACGTAAAGGAAGTCTGGCAGATTCCATTTTTGCTTTAATAAATTTCAGGCTAATTGCTATCCGTGTGTGTGTGTGTGTGTGTGTGTGTGTGTGTGTGTGTGTGTGTGAGATACCAAGACATTTCCCTCAATCGAGGTATGAGCAGAAATCGCTGGAGCATTTCTCTTATTGGTTTTTTTTTTTTTTTTTTTTCTTAATGGAAACACTGTGCCAATACACACTCTGAGTAAAAGAACTCCACCCAAACCTTCTACCCCGTTAGCATGCTCCGCCCCTTTCTTCCCACCTTCCATGGAGGTGTGGCTCACTGAGCAAGTGCCTATGTAATAACTTCCCTGCTAGAAGTGCGTGTTTGCTCTATGCTGAAGGAGCTCGGACCTCGGCTTTTAGTGGGTTTTTTTGTTTTTTTTTAATATAACTTCTCACTGGTGAAATTTTGGACTTGATGCCTCTTCAGGAGTTCTCCTTTTAAGCTGATTTTGTGTTTCGAAATGCTTTTCTAGTACGTTTTTCTGGTGTTCCGCTGTAGTCCGAGACCCCACGTCCGATCAGGAATCATTCCTTAAAGAGTTGTCCGTTAAACAACGCCCACATCATCAAACGATACTGACGTTCAGATTCTAGCTAGTTTCAGCAGGCGGTCCTCTCGTGTCTGCGGGATGTTCCAGTACTTTTGGAAAACAGCATCTTGTTGTCGGTTCTGCATGTCGCGTCTGTCTTTGGAAGAAGAGAGAACCGGACGCGAGAGAAATCCCTCTTACCCTCGGTCTTTTCGCGTCCTTGCTTTTCACACGTGACGCTCTTCGTCCGTTCTTAAGCGTCTCCGCCCCTCCCCCCTTTCCTCCTTCCGTCTCCCTGATTGGGTCACGTTGTAAATTTGACCCCAATTTGAATTGTCCCCCCCTTCCCCACCTTGTATACATCCTTTTGCTTCATCATCCTAAATGTTCCTGTCTGTACATAACCTTATTTATATTTCATTCCTTTCCGCCGCCTTGCTTATTTTATTATTCTTATACATTTGTATAATAAACTGTACTTGGACCATTTTTTTTATTATTATTATTATTATTATTATTTTAAAGTATTAGAATTTTCCCCCATTTTTTTTTTAAAGTTTGTTATTATTATTATTATTGTCTTAAAATCTTATTTTCATTTGTATCTGTTTTTATAGTGTTATTCAAAATGTTGAATATATGTGTATATAATTATATATATAATAATAATAATAATAAAAATTATATATAATTATATAATGCTTAAATGGCCTTTCTAAGCAAGGAACTGTTCCAATCTAATAAAAAATGCTTGAGATTTTATCACTGGTTCGAGTCTGAGTGGACTGACTGTGTGTAATTGTGTATGTTTATACATTTATAATTGAAATAAAACGCTCAGTAGTCGTTGTGGTTATCTCGGTGATTAATCCGTCTGCCACTTTTCGTGTGTGTGTGTGTGTGTGTGTGTGTGTGTGTGTGGTAGAAACCACAGCATCCATTAGAAGTGGCTAAACGAGTCCGACTTCTTGTCTGCGTAGAGATTAGACTCGAACATAATCGAGCATTCCTTTCAAGTTAGAACAGGGGCTGGAGTTTTACTGATCTCTCTAGCGATATCACCCGGTATGAGTACTTCCTCCTCCGACCGGCGTGTGAGGTGTAGCGTGGGTTCGCTTCGGCCAGCCGACAAGGTTTTATCCTTTTGTGTGACTCCATTTACGTGAGGTTGCTCTCACACGTTCAAGTGAATGCATCCTTTAAGGGAGATCGGCTCGTCCGCGTTGTACGTTTTGAATATCGGGTCCGTTTTGAAATGATCGTAGAGGCGACCGAGTGTGACCTCGTGACTCTGTGCGTGTGTCGGACTGGGACGCTGAGCGGATTCGTGCAATCGGAAGCCTCGAGCGTGTTTAAACACCGCTGGAGGGACAGGAACTCGATCGGTGTGTCTCAGCCAGCCGAATGAATCAGCCCTGCGATAGCTCGCAGAACTGTTCTCAGATGTGGGTCTTGTCCGGGTCACCGTGGTGCTTGTCAAAGTTCAAAGGTCATTGGGCTGAGTTGACCCTGGACAGCTGAGAGGAAATGAGATGTCTGAAGGGTGGCCAGAAGAGGGCAGCCACACTTATGAAACATTCATAATGCGCCCTGTTTGACCACGATGCATCTGTAAGATGGAAACCGCTTCGGCACATTAGCCAGGACACGGTGGCTACAGAAAATCGACGCACCCCTGTTTAAGTAGGTTTTTGTGATAAATCATCTCGGAACATCAAAGTGAACTTACAAAAAATGCTTTGAATAACCTGCTTGCAGATGTTGCGGAAGACCCTTTCATAATTGAAGGTGTGGCTGTGTTCAGAATGAACCAATCACGTTCAATCTCGTGTTGAAAAGAAATTATACGGTCGTCGTCAATCAAATGATTCTGATTAAAACCCAAATAAAGACCAGCTGTTTCTGTAGGATCTTCTTCACATCTTCTTG
>CM022769.1:1507500-1510000 GCA_012411365.1 Ameiurus melas | reverse complement strand
GCCATTGTATTTATGAATGTATTAGTAAAGAAGAAGTGAATGTCATAAAACATGTATACATCATGCTATACTCATTTTATTATGTTTGTTTTTTGTGCCATTTCCTGACACTGTTACTCCCCTTATAGCTCGATGCCCTTGCAAAAGAATTCCAAAAGAGGAAGTGAAAACCATGAGATCATACCGCAGCTTCCCACAGCCTCGTTCTTCGCTCATAATACTGATCTGAACACACACACACACACACACACACACACACACACCTGCTCATCCGTGGGCATGGGCGTGTCTATTTCTGTTTATGTGTTTCTGTCGCCTGTGTATGAAGCAGCTAAGTGAAATGCATCATGTGATCATTCAATAAAACTTTTATTTTGGTATTCGGTCTCTTTCTGAAGGAATCCATGGGACATCTCCTTGCTTTGCCAAAGACATTATTCAAAATCTGAGTTAAAGGCTTACTTTTGGCTGATTTCTTTAACCTGTAAAGCACATGCTGAGCACTTTCTTTCAGCAGATGCCCACAACACTACCACTGCCTAAAGTATGTGGACGCCTGACCATCACCCATTTGTGGTTCTTCTCCAAACTGTCGCCGCGTAGTTGGAAGCACACAGGTTTAGACTGCAGTTTGTACTGCGTTACAGGGACACTTCACTCGAATTAAGGGCCCAAATATGTTCCAGTATGACGACGCCTCTGTACACAAAGTGAGGTCCATGAAGACGCTGAGACTGGATCTGAAGAATTCAGGTGGTCTGCACAGAGCCCTGACCTCAACCCCTTTGAACACCAATGGGATGATTTAGAACACCGGGTATCTGTCCGTCTGGGAGTAGGTGCCTCTCTCACAGAGCCGCGTGGTTCCACAGAGGTACTGGGGGGCGTGTTGGTCCCGGTGTAAGGTTACGACACATCAACCAGCTGAAGATTAGGGCGGTCCATCTTGGCGTGAGGTGTCAGCTGACACCAATTGCCAGCTACAGTCACTTCCAAAACTATTGGAATGACAAAGCGATTTCATTTCTTTTTGCTGTAGACTGAAGAGACATGCAGACATTGAGATTAAGAGATCAAAAGAAGCAGTGGCGGTTTAGCAGTTGAGGCTCTGGGTTACTGATCAGAAGGTCGGGGGTTCGAGCTCCAGCACTGCCAAGCTGCCACTGTTGGGCCCTTGAGCAAGGCGTTTAACCCTCTCTGCTCCAGAGGGCGCTGTTTCATGGCTGACCCTGTGAGAGTTTCGAATTTCAGCTTGGATTTTAGAATATCTTTATAACCAGCGACAGTTACAGAGAAGCCATGATGAGCCGGAGGGGTGGGTTGTGGGTTCAATTTTGTCTTTCTTTGTATAAAAAGAAAAAAAATCTGTGAATATTTACTGCTGTTGCTCGATTTAGATACTGTAGGCTTAGCAGTTCAACAGAAATGTTCATCAGAAGGTCAGCAAAAATGTTTAATAAAAAAGAAACGTAGAAATGGAGAAATGTTCAGCAGAAATCTTCAATAAGAATGACACTTTAGAAATGTTTTGCAGAAATGTTCAGCAAAATTGTTTAGCAGAAATGTTCAGTAGAAATGTTCAATAAAAATGAAACTCAAAACCCATTTTGTAGGTGAGCGAGCAAAAATATTGGAACACGTGACTGACAGGTGTTTCTTGTTACTCGGGTGTGTCCTGTTAGATTGATATATTTTTTTTTAAAACAGTAAATAACTCTGAATATATACTCTCGGATTAGCGTTCAGTTTCACGTGTGAAGACTGTATTTGTCGTTAAAACGGATGAGCCACTGGTTTATTTTGGGAGAAAATAAACTGAGGAAGGATGGAAACATTGGGCAACAATACAGTTTGGAATGTCCTGTGTTGGTGACGTCACTGATTATTGTTTTTGGGGGTTTTCTTCACAGCTCTCGGGATTTTTTTTGTCCTCAGCCGTTGGTCTGTTCCTTGGCCGACCCGTTCGGTGTCTGTCGCTCGCTGCACCGGTGGTTTCTTTCTCTCTTTTTTTTCTTTTCATTCTTTTATAAATCTTGAACAACGAGAATGGAAAACAAGTGAATTTAAAATATTCTCGAATATTTCTTATTATGGAGTTATTATACAAGAAATTCTAGTTTATTGAACCTATTTCTAGACGTTTTATATTCATTTCATCGATTTTACTCTACTGACAGATGAATTTGCTTCCTCAAAATAAACCCTGAAAATGAGCAAAATATCGTATTCATAGTTTCTTCATATTACGAGATTTATTTATTTATTTACGCAAAAATATGTGCTTTTTTGCCTATCTACGGCGTTTTAAGTAAACAATCGATCATATTCATTTTGAAGTAAACCTATTTTGTCGACAGCTATTTTGCTTCTTTCTTGGAAATAAGTGCTCAGGAAAAAGATCTGACAATGGAATGATCATTTCAAGCTTGAGAAGAACAATATGGAACCTTCAAACAGTCAGAAATGATGTACGACGGCACTTTTATGCACTCTCAAACAG